>PVIY010029212.1:13643-32377 GCA_004026745.1 Myrmecophaga tridactyla
TCAAAGATCTTGAACTGACTTTTGATTCACTGAAGACTCTGAAATTTATTTGGCTGTACCCAAGGGTAGATCAAGGATATGCATATGGTGTGATCAGTAAGGTACCCAAAGTTTTAGTTGTCCCAAAAAATCTTCCCCTCTTCCTGCTCAAGGGCATGAAATTCTTACTACATATTTACTCTGTTTTGTCTGCCCCCCCCATAGACTAAAAACTCCTTGGAGACAGCAGCTGTATTAATCTTGTTACTGTTGGCACACCGTAGATGTTCAAATATATTTATTGAGTGAATGAATGAATGAATGAAGTCATCATTGTGTTCAAACACGGCAGCCCACAGAGCATCAGGAAGGGGATTTCTTGGGCACGTGTTTCATGTCACCCTTATCCCTGCAGGAGTGATCACCTATGCCATAGGTATTGTCTGGGCTGCACCGGACGAGCTGGACGTCATTGCCACTCACCCTGCCAGGGACCACTCCTTCTTCGTGGACGAGTTTGACAACCTCTACAAATTCGTCCCCACAATCATCCAGAACATTTGTAGAGAGTTTAACTCACAGCCTCGGAACTGAACTCAGAGCGTGCGGCTCCCCAGCAAATGCTGCTTTACCTGTTGGCACTTTGGACAACCCCCAGCGCTTTATGGTGTGGATACGGGGTGGACCCAGGGTGGCCAGGCATGGAGGGCTTGGGAAAAGGATGTGCTGTGCTCTTCTTTGCTATTGCTGTTTTTTTGTACCTCAAAACTGGGAGTTACAAAGTTTATCCTATATTTGTAAACTAAGCCAAAATGATATATCATTTTTGAGCATGCTGGGGATTTTACATCTTGACAGCTGCTCTGAGAATAACGTTCAGAATTGACTGCAGCACTTGTGATGGGCTTAAATGGAGCTTTGCTGAGATTTTAAAAATTCTTATCTCTTATTAGAGTTTTGTAGCCCACAACAAGTTTCATTTTGCCATGATATTGTGGGAGTTGCTTAATTAAATGTTTACAAGGGCTCCAGGTATCATTCTGGCTGGCATGTGCTGGGTTCATGGTGGGGTCTCTTCCCTTCTTCTGGCTCCCCAGGCCCACAGTGACAGCACCTCTAAGGGGGTGAGGCAGAGGCAGAGAAAATGTGGCAGCAGCATGTCTTCTCCTGATTTGCCTCCCTCTTCTCAATCGTCTGAATCACTGAGTATATGCAACTGCTTCAGTAGCATTTGGGGAACAGCCCTGGAGGATTGAGTTGATTTTGCTTAAAAGTGGTCCATTGCAGAGGTGTGGGTGCTCTCGGCCTGGGCTGCACACTAGAATTACCTGTGAGCCTCAAAGTGCTGATTCCTGGGTTCTACCCCTATCCCAATGAAATCTGAGTCTCTGGGGCAGGAAGCCTGGTTCTTGGCATCATTTTAAGAGCCCTCCTGGTGGTTCTGATATGCAGCCAGGATAGGGAGTCACTGAGCTGACTCATAAGGGAGGTTATGGTGTCATCGACATTGTGCAGCTCTTCAGGTCACCAAAGATAGTGACAGGAGTCAGGGTGGAGAGACTCCCTGTTTAAGCCAGTTGTCATGGGTCCCATCTACTTTAACTTCTGTCCTGGATTTTTCACTTAGCTAGATAGTGTTATTCATAGATGTATTAAAATAAGCAGGACAGGTTTGGTTGAACTTCACTTTTGACCTCCAGCTTCTGCCAAAAACTCATCTATTAGGGGGTAAACTACATATGCAATGGGGGAAAGTCCAAAATAATCATAAGAAGAGATGACTTACCTGACATGTTATGTTTTATAAAAATGTGTGTTGAAGAATCTTACTCTGAATGGAGGCAAAAGATAGTACCTGTGCTAATACTTGGGATAAAAAATTGCACAACACATTAGAATTGGAGCTAACCAAATCTCTCAGTAGCTGGAGAGAGAGCATATTGTCAATAAAAATATCATGGTCTACAGCAAGGAATCAATGAAAGGTGTCAGCAATTTATAATTTACTAACCATAACATTTACTTTGAAGGTGATCGCAGTTTTGTTCAAAAACTTCAAAGTAAGAATAATCATTTTAAAGAAGGAAATTATTCAGAAAGATACCAGTGACGTGCTATTAGAGACTGCTAAGCTAACAAATTTAAAAACTTAAGTACTAGGAGCAATTATTCTGTCTGTTTTGATTGGAAGATGATCAATATAAAGGGTTTTTTCAATGTTGCTTTAATGGGTACCTATAAGTCATTTTAATTTTTTAAAGAAAAATTGTCTTCAAAAATACTTTTGAAATATAACTATTACATATGGGCCTTAATATAATAAAAGCAATTTATGGTCAAGTAGTAAATATTTCCAAAAATGACTTACTTTTAATTGTAAGTGTCTCCTTTTACTCAGAAAATTGTCCCTGTTGGGAAAATAAAATAGGTACAGCTATTGAGTTTTGTAAAAGAAACCTCTTCACATGGGCCCATTGTCTACAAGTTGTCAAGAAATATCTGAATGTATGCTTTGTCAAGGAAAGGTCCACAAGGAAGATGGTTGAAGAGCTCGGAGGTTATGGTGTCATCAACATCGTCTGTGCAGGAGACATGGTGGAGAGAAAAATGGCAAGCTGAGCACTGGTACCTTCAGGGAATGAGAGAAAGTGACTGGGAGGTTGGTAGAAGACAGCAGTGGCAGAGAGGGGAAGCCTGAGGGCAGCTCTGCAGGAGCATAGCAGGCTTTGAAGGAGAAAGGACGGGAGATGGTTTGGAAGGGACGACAGGGTCAGGGAGTGGATCTATCCCCATATTTCAGGCCAGAAATTCATAGGGTGAGAGAACAGTCTTGACTTCAGAAGTTGTAAGTGACAGCCAGCATTCTTTAAGTGGCATCAATAAGGAGAAGGGGTTGGGGCTTCCAGGAACCTGCTGCCAGCAGAGGATCCCCAAGGCCCAGTGGGAAGGCAGGGGTGGAGCGGAGGTTGGGTCAAATTGGGAGATGCACATAGCAGTTTGGGGATAAGGTTCCTGGTGATGATGGATGATACGTGAAGCTTGGATATATCTTCCACTTGACTCACCCTGAATGTCTGCCAAGGCAGGATGAAAACCTCAGCACTGGAAACAGAGACTAAGAGACCATCTATGCAAGCTCTCAAATTGCAGAAGAGGAAACCAAGGCCCGAAGAAAGTTGTGCAGCTATGGAGCAACAGAACTAGAATTCAGATCTCCTGTCTTCCAAACTATTGGCTCCTCTGACAGCCTTTTGTTAGGATCAGGACTCCCTATGCCCCCAAGTTGCACATCCTTCTGGACTCTGTCAGGCTTTTGCAGAGGTCTCTGTGTTGTGCAGACTCCAGCGCCTGTCTCCCAAGGCAACTCTATGTTCCATTCCATGGTTCAACAGAAAGGCTCTTCCATGCCCTTTCTCCTCAGAGCTAAACAAAATGAGCAGAAGAAGCATTCTCCACTTTGTTTGGTTACACAGCGTGTCTACTCTCTGCTCAATTTTCCCACAAGACCTTTTGGAAGGTATTTCTTTGCTAAGACTTGAAGTGTTGCCACAAGGTGCTGCTAAAAATTTCTGGCCAAACTGGCAGGGGTCAGGTGTTTCTTGTTTCCCTGGGCTCTTTAACCCCTTTTGAAAAAGACAAAACCTCCAGAAAGCAAGTTTTACAGCAGTAGTCTCTCGAAGGCCAGTATGGGTTTAAAAGAAGACGATGGGACAGGCGACAGTGGCTCAGTGGTAGAGTTCTCGCCTGCCATGCCAGAGACCCAGGTTCAATTCCCAGAGTCTGCCCAACCCCCCCAAAGGATGATGCTTCTACTTCCAAGGACTTCCAGCCTAAAAGAGGAGTATCCAAATAATGTGCACTCTCACATGAAATTCCTAAGAAAAGTTTTCCCCTTAGATTACCAAAATAAATGTAGTAAGCAGGAGATATGCTTAAAAGCATAGATTCTACTTTGGATAGAGACATTTATTCAACTAATGTCTTTGAGGAATTCATAGTCCAAGGGGAAACCACAGACAAATGAACAATTAAAATCATATAATTAGTTATCATGGGATTATGTACCAAGTGCATGGCTGGCATTTACAAATAACCTCATGAAAAAATTGTAGTAATGCCTCACTGTTAATGAGTGTTTGCTGTATGCCAGGTGCTGTTCTCAGAGCTTCACATATGCTAACTCGTTTATGCTTGCAATTTACTGAAAGAGAAACTATTATCATTCCCATTTTGCAGACCATGCCATTGAGGCATGGAGATGTCAGTACTAGACAATCTGACCCAGGGTTTATACACTTTGCCTCTGTGGCAAGCTTGACAATGTAAAATATAAAATTCTACATGATGGGGTGCACAGGTGGTTCAGTGGTAGAATGCTCACCTTCCATGAGGGAGACTCAAGTTTCATTCCAGAGCATGCACCCCAACAACAAAAAAACCAAAACAAAACACAAAAAAGCAAAATTCTATATTATGTACTCTCAGGGTCTATTAACGTACAATGGAAGTAGAGACTTTTAAATGTCCAATGTAAACATTGATTACAAATAACAGAAACTCAATTTGTAGTAGTTGTAGGAAAAGGGGAATTTTGGGGGAGAAACCAGTGTCACTCATGAAGTCCAAGGTCAGGGAGACAGTAGAGCATCAGAAATGGGATGAGGGACAGGAGTGGTGGTATCGGGAGAACCCGGTAGACTTCTCCCTCCATCATCCTCCAGAATGATCTTCATTTGGAAATGGGTGAACCATGCTGGACAGAGGGAGCTGAGTGAAAGCTCCTGCCCTTTAGGGCTGCACCCCTTGATGCCACCCCTTTCAACAGGGTCACCTGGCAAACCTAGTGGATGTAGCCAGTAGGGGATGGGTACTCGTCCTTCTACGTGGTCACCTACAATTAATAACCTTCTGAAGTTCCTTGAAGTATCAAGCTGCCTTGAATGCTGATGAATCCATGTCCACAAGTTTCTGACTTTAGAAAACCAAACACAATCTGTGTAATAGTCTTTCTGATTTGTAGCCTTCCTATGTTTTGCTTAGAAGCTTTATTGGAGAAAGCAAGGTTTCTAAGGTTCCATTTCACTTTTTAAAAATTTTTTTGGCCTCAATGGATACAAGATGTTCCTTGTTTGTATGGCATTCACAGCTGGAAGGCTGTTCACACTGCCAGGGAGGCAGAGGAGATCCATGCCTGTTCTAGTTTGGAGGTGTGAAGAGAAACGTCATATTTAAATAACCATTCCCATGGAAAACAAAGTTGAAAGACCGAGCTTTCAATGCAGGCTTTGCTTTCTTCTTCTTCTTCTTTTAATGCCCTTTAAATGAAAAATACTGAGCTGAATTTTATCCCTGCCATCCCTCTGACACAAACTGGGACTGGAAGTAGTGAGCTACCAAAGTAAGCAAATACTAAACTCAGCCTGGCAGCTGAGACCTTCTCATAAAAAAATACAATTCCCACTGAATAGCTCCTTTCTGTGACTCCTCTGGTTTCACACTTGCTTGAGGTGGCCAGGGGGTATCAGAATAATGTCATATTGGCATCTGGGGTTCTAAACAAAGAGTCCTTACATGACTGCCCAAGACCAGAGGCCAGGAGGAGCCAGAGGCCACAAAAACTGCACAGACACCAGAAACAGACCCCAAATCAACCTCATTCTTGTTGGTCTGACATCTCCAAGGTCTCTTTAAATCTGTATCCTGAGATTACATTGATTTTTTTCAATTCTCCTAACATGAGACAACTTCTCCTTTGAGTCCTAGTGGAAGGGCGTTTCTTTCCAACCTCAAGAGGAGGGTTGTGACGCATTCTAAAACCAAAGAGGAACATGGAGAAGGTGAATGGCCAAAAGTCCCTGTGGCTGTGGCTGCCTAAGACACAACCCGAGCAAAATAAACAATTGCACAGAATTTATCCTAAGGGACAAAGCCACAGTGTGATCTGGCTTTCCTGGAAGAAAATGCCCTCACCGAGCTGGGAGGCAACTGCAGAGCGGAAACTGCAGGGGATGTGTCCAGCTTCTACAGCCCAATGCAAGGCCTGGAATGTGCTCTTTCTATCCTCAGAGGGTGGCAGTCCCCCAACGTGGAGGATCAGCAGCTTTGCCTGGGAGCTGTTTTCATCCCCCTCAGCAAAGATCTCGGGGTGCAAAATGATGGAATAGTGGCAGCCTAGGTGGGACCTGCGCCCACATGTGAAGTGTCCAGACTGCCCCAGCAGGGCTGCAGGCTTGTCCCTCAGCAGGTCGGGGACATCCGTCAGAGACACCCCTCCCCCAAATACTCGATCCTGCAGTACACCTGGGGGAACATGACAGCACCATCGAGGGATTATCATATGACTTCATTTCCATCTACAGACTGAGGGAGCCTAGGAAAATTCTGGTGACAACAGTAAACCAATAACAGATATACGAAGAAGTTCCCACACACCATAAACTGTACTGGAGGCTTTATATTCATTATGTCATCTAATAAGCATGAAGTCCACATGACTGAATAATGTATCTATCAGAACCACTCTTCTCCCACCCTCCTTTTGGAGAGAGATTGGTCTTGAACAAGGAGCAACCATAACTAGGTGTCAGCTATTGGCTGAGCCTATTTCCATAACTCTTGACATCCTCATTAGTTTCTTCTTTTTCCAGATGAAGACAATGAAGCTCAGAGAAATTAAGGAATTGGCCAAGGACACACTGGAGAGATGAGGAGGGTTAGATTACGAATTCTGGTGTCAGGACTTCGGATTCAGTGCTCTCGTCCTTACAGAGCAGCAGCTTTGCCCTCTGAGCTTTCCCTCCCTCTTTTTACCTGATGGTCACCACACTTCATCCTTGGCCCTGTTTCCCTCCTACCTCTGCACTTCCCCTCTCACTCCCACCTTTTCAGTCACACAGTAGAGAACCATCTTTTCACACAGGTTGTGCTTTTTTTTTGTTGCTTGATCTGTATTTTCTGCTCCATGGCATGGAATGTCAGGCCTTGGAAAACAGGAAAGTTACTTGGAAGTCCTCAGTTGCCTTTTGCCTTCCTTATCTCCCTGATCATTGTTTAAGGGTTGCTCCCCAGCTCAGTCCTTAGTCCATTTGCTGGCATGCTCTCAGCAGAATCTCACAAGGAACAGGTGGCATTTGCTAGCAAGCTCTGTGCAGCCGAGGGGTGAAAAGGAATAGGTTGAATCCACGTGTGGAATTCTCCCTTTCTATTTTCAAAGATAGTATTTGGTTAAGGAAGTGGTCTGGACTTCAAGGGGCTCTGAATATTCACAAATCTAAGTATTTTAGAAACAAGTTGCCCCTGCAAAATTTTCTTTGAACAAACTCTAATTGTAACTCAGGATGATTTCCTTGGATGCAAGCCAGCTCAGGGCTGTCAGGCACCCCCAATTCCAGGCTCCATGGCAAAGACATTGTCGACATTGAGTTCTTTTGACAGACCAAAACGGGGGTGGCAGCTGTATGGGAACAGCTCTGCCATGGCATGCACCACATGGGATAAATGGGTAAGGCTCAGATGTGGTCTGACTCAAGCCTTGATGGAATGCCCTGTGGTCTTCCAAGGAATGTAACAAGATGGGCAGTTGAGCAGTCACTGCCAGAAAGTCACTTCTCAGCCTCCTGTTTCTCTGGTGGGAGGTTTCCACCTGGCAGTTCCTTTCCCATCTCCCTGGCTTCAGTGAAGCGTGGGATGCCCTCCTCGGGGCACAGCTGCAGGCTATAAAAGAAATTGCCTGCCATATAGGATTGGCCCCCAGCTAAGGGGTGCCCCACACCTGTTGTCCATCATCTGGACCCTTTTGTTTTGATGTTGACAACATCATTTGGGTTGGTCATGTCCATACCTGCCAAATCTATGGCAGTAATTGCTGTTGCATGGGGACTGCTGGATCACTGGACAGCAACTGTTTTTTCAGATGCCCAAGGAAGCCCTTGGTACCACAACATTGCCCTCGAGAGGTTTTGGCTCTGCCTGATCCTGCATCTCCTTGACAATTCCAAATCCTACCCCACTCCCTCACTCCAGTTTTCAAAGATCTAGTAACCAAAACCAACACATTCCAAAGACTCCCTAACTCCAGTTTTCAGAGATCTGCTTGTGATCGAGGAATGTTTTCCTAATAAGAAGCAAAGAGAGGAACAATGAATTCTCCCTTCAGATCCAGGAATGTTTTGAAGTACACTGCCTTCTCTCTGTGGGTGGGGTGGGGCGGTGCTGACAGCCTTAGGGTTTTATCTCAACAGGTCAACGAAGAGAGATTCTGAGGCCAAGGCCCTTTAAAAAAGAAAATCTAAAATAGATTAATGATATCTGAATATGGCATTGCCTGTAAATTTTCCAAAATTTATCTCTTTATTTTCTGGAAGATGTTAATAATGGAGAAAATTAGTTTTACTCTAGCTTGACTCCTTTTCTAAGGGGATCTCTAAATAAATCACTTGGAAACATTCAGGTTATGAATTTCTAAATCAAGAAGTCTTTGGAATGTGTTGGTTTTGGTTACTAGGTTCACATTTCTCCACAGAAAGTTTCTTTTTTCAGGTGAGGCCCTGTGAACAACTCCCCTGGATGGGTGGAGTGAGAAGAAAGGGAATTACGGAACTGACCCATCCTGAGGCAGTTTTATGTGCTTGCCACTATCTTATCAACCTTCTTCACATCTATTATCTCAATTAAGTCCACAATGATACTTCAACGCATATATCTCCCCATTTTACAGAAGGGAAGATAGAAACTCAGAGTCTACTTAACTTATCTCAGAGTCACACATTTCATAAATGGCAGGTTGGAAATCAAGTCTGTCTCAGCAAAAATTATCTAAGTGAATGCAGTAAAAACATACACCAACATTTTGACAAAATGATTGTTTAAGGTTTGCTCCTCATAGAAGAAAACATAGAAAGCCAACAAACTAAAAAGCCACAAAGGGGCGGTGCCATGGTGGCTCAGTGGCAGAGTTCTCCCTTGCCATGCCAGAGACCCGGGTTCAATTCCCGGTGCCTGCCCATGCAAAAAAAAAGAAAAGCCACAGAACCAAATAAGATGAAATTAATGATGAAGGTTCAAATTAACAAATTCTGAATAACAGGGAGTGAAAATGACAAAAGGATGTCTAAAATGTGAACTCAGAATTAAGGAATTATTTAAAGAAATACTGTTTCAGAATTTTCACGTAGATATTGAAATTTCTCAAATGACTAGGTAAGAACAACTTTCCAGGGGAAACCAAGAAATCCTGTGCTCTTTCCTTCTTGAAGAACAAATTTTTGAAATCAGGAGGGTAGTAGGATTTCTCATTACCCAGAGAACTTTTTTTTTCATTTTCCCTCACCTTAATCTGAACAGGCTTCAAGAATGCACCCCTAGGTGATGTCCACAAGCTGGCAAGTCTAAGACATCCCCAAGAACATTTGATCTGCAGGACAGTCGAATGACGAACAACTCAATAAATGCTAAATTGGGGAAAGGGGCACACCTGAAATGTAGGAGAGTGGCTGGACAAATTTACCAATCTGAACCCCGAAAGGGTCCTCGGATCCACACAGAGTATGTATCTCACAGAGGCAGCTTCCCGGCCCAGGAACCTCTTTCCGCGGTCGCTCCTACACAGCCACCAATGGCAGTAGTTTAGCAACCCACCCACATTAACTAAAACACAGGGGCAGAGACCCACACAGACCCTGGCCACGCTGCAGGGGTCCACGTGTGGGCAATTAAAATGGCCTCCTGATGACAGAGCAACTCATGGTGGCACTTTGGGTAAGCTGTATTCATTCCCAGCCCTGACTCTGCTTTGCTGGTGTACCCAAACGAAATTATTGGGTGTCTTGGTACACTGACTTAGGTTCCATGGAGGACAGCCAGGGGCATGTGTTGGGATCCCCATAAACCCTGAAGTTACATGAGGCAGACAAATTGCACAGAAAGAGGAAGCCCAGCCACCAAATGGCAGTGCAGACCAGGGCTGAAAGGATCATGCTTTGGGTTGTTGCATCTAAGACATAAGAACATCTTTGGCTAACCCAAAGGTCACAAAGACTTTCTTCTATGTTTCCCTCTAGAATTCTAATAGATTTGCATTTAGATATTAAATTAAGTTTGAGTTAATTTTTGTATATATTGGTAGAGTATGAATCAAGGTTCATATTTTGGTAAGTGGTTATTCAATTGTTTCAAGACCTTCTGTTGAAAAGACTGTTCTCTCTCTCTCTTGAATTGTCTCTCTGAATCTTTGTTGAAAAATCAATTGACCATAAGGGAGTGCAAGGGTAGTTCCATGTTAGAATTCTCACCTGCCATGCAGGAGACCTGGGTTCGATTCCCTGTCCATGCACCTCTCAAAAAAGCAAACAAACAAGCAAAACAAACAACAGACAAACAAAAGTTCAACAAATGGTGCTATGATAATGGGATACATACTCACATGGAAAAAGAATGAAATGTGACACAACATACAAAAAAAAATCAATTGACCATAAATGTGGGTGTAATTTTTTTGTACTCTATCCTCTTACTTTGATCAATATATCTATCCTTTTACCGATATCACTTTATTTTGATTACTGTATTTTTATAGGAAGTGTTGAAATCAGGGTCTGAGTCCTCCAAATTTGTTCTTTATTTAAAAAAATTTGTTTTCTCTACTCTAGTTTCTTTGCCTTTCAGTATAGATCTTAGAAAGTTGGTTCTAATTATTTCAAATCAGTGAGATCATACAATATTTGCCCTTCTGTGTCTGGCTTATTTCTTTCAACATGAGGTCTTCAAGGTCCATCTATGTTGTGGCATGTATCAGGACATCATTCTTTTATACTGCTGAATAATATTTCATTGTATGTCGATACCACATTTTATTTATTCATTCACTGGTGATGGAGCCTTTTGTGGCTTCCAACTTTTGGCAATGGAAATAATGACACTGTGAATATTGGTGTGCACATATCCACTCGAATCCCTGCTTTAAATTTTTTGCTGTATACCTAGTAGTGGGATTGCTGGGTCGTAGGTAGTTCTTTACTTAGTTTTCTGAGGAACTGCCAAACTGTCTTCCACAGTGGCTGAACCATCTTACACTGCCACCAGCAGTGAATGAGTGCTCTCATTTCTGTGCATCCTCTCCAACACTTGTTATTTTCTGTGTGTGTGTTTTTTTAATAGCAGCCATTCTAATAGGAGAGATACATAATGAAATGTATCTCATTATGGTTTTGATTCACATTTCCCTGATGACTAATGATGATGAGCATCTTTTCAGGGCTTTCTGGCTATTTGTATATCTTCCTATTCAAGTCCTTTGCCCATTTTTTTAACTGGGTTTTGTTGCTAAATTGAATGGTTCCTTTTATATTCTGGACAGTAGGCCTTTATTGGATATGTGGTTCCCAGGTACTTTTTCCCATTATGTAGGTTGTCATTTTACCTTCATGATAAGGTCCTGAAAGTACTTATGAGTCCTGAGGCTCATAAGTTTTTAATTTTGATGAGATCCCCTTTATCTAGTTTTAATTTTGTTGCTTCTCTTTTTGGGTATAAAGTCTAAGAAACCATTGCCTAACAAAAGTCCTGAAGATGATTCCCTATGTTTTTTTCTAAGAACTTGATAATGCTGGCTCTTATATTTAGATCTTTGATCAGTTTTGAGTTGATTTTTGTATAAGTCATAAGCCAAAGGTCCTCCTTTTTTTTTTTTTCCAAATGGAGATCCAGTTTTCCTAGCACCATTTGTTGAACAGACTATTTTTTTTCCCAATTGAATGGTGTTTTCCCTCTTGTCAAAATTCAGTTGGCCATAAATGTGAAGGTTGATTTCTGTACTCTCAATTCAATTCCATTGGTCTATATGTCTGTCCTTGTGCCAGTTTCATTGCTGTTTTGATTACTGTGGCTTTCTAATATGTTTTAAAATTGGGAAGTATGAGTCCTCCAGCTTCACACTTCCTTTTCAAAATGGCTTTAGCTATTCAGGGCAACTTGCCATTCCTCATGAATTTGATGATTTGTTTTTCCATTTCTTCAAAGGAGGTTATTGGATTTTTATTGGGGTTGCATTGAATCTATAAGTATTTTAATCATATTCAGTATCCTAATCCATGAATATGGAATGTATTTTCATTTATTTAGGTCTTCCATAGTTTCTTTTAGCTATGTTTTGTAGGTTTCTGTGTACAAGTCCTTTGCATCCTTGGTTAGCCTTATTCCTAGATATTTGATTATTTTAGTTGCTATTGTAAATTGAATTTTTTCTTGATTTCTTCTCATTGTTCTTTGTATCTTTTTGTAGATTCATATTCACATCAAGTTTCATTTTCTTTCTGCTGAAGGACTTCCTTTAGCATATCTGCTAGTGATGAATACTTTCAGCTTTCATATGTCTGAAAAAGTCTTTACTTTGCCTTTATTTATATATTTTTTTGTATGCTGTATGGCGGGGTCACATTTCATTTGTTTTTCCATGAGTATCCCATTGTTGCAGCACCATTTTTTGAATTTTTTTCCGTTTTTCTTTTTCATTGTTTGCTTGTTTTTAGGGAAGAGTATGGGCTGGGAATCGAACCCAGGTCTCCTGCATGGCAGGCAAGAATTCTAACACTGAACCACACTTTCAACCCCTTCACCTTTCTTTTGAAAGATATTTTTACAGGGTATAGAATTGAAAGTTGAACAGGGTTTTAAGTTTCATTTCAGTGCTTTCAAGATATTGTTCAACTATCTTCATGCTTGCATTGTACAGAGGCTGAAAAGTAGGACACTTGTTTTCTCAACAGTCCTTACATTTACTTGAGGCTGATATTTTGGCTGATGTGATAGCAGGAGAAATGTTATTTTTATCATTGTAACTCTTTCTATAATATTTATTTTTCCTCTTGCTTCTTTTAATCACAACTTTAATAAATTTTATTATAATATGCGTTCACACACACGCACACACACACATGCATGCATATGCATATAGATGTAGGTGTTGGGTTTGATGAGATTTTTGGCTCTGTTAGCTTATAGTTCTTGTGATATCTGGTAAGTTTTGGCTCTGTTAGCTTATAGTTCTTGTGATATCTGGTAAGTTTTCAGCCAACATTTCTTCAAATATTTATTCTGTTCCCACTGCTCTTACACCTCATTGGGGAACTTAAATTGTGCATATATTAGCCTACTTGACATTTTCCCACATTCACACTGGTGTTCTATCAATTTTTTTATTTTCTCTGTTTATTTAATTTTGGATAATTTCTTTTATGTCTTCAAGTTCACCAACTTTTTCTTTCATTTTGTCTAAAATGCTGTTAATCTTATCTAGTGTGTTTTTTCCTTTCAGGTACACTTTTCCTTCTAGAAAGTTGATTTGGATCCTTTTTTATATCTTCCATGGCACTTTTTACTGTATTTATGTTTTCCTTTATCTTTTAATACATGTCATAAAAAAACATGTTTTATATGGTTACAATAATATTTAAATGTGCCTACTAATTCTATCATGTGTTATTTATAGGTCATTTTCAATTTATTTTTTCTCCATTTTGTGTTGTGTTTTCCTGCTTCTTTGCATGCCTGATAATTGAATGCCAAATGTGAATTTGAGTGCTAGATATTCATATATATATGTGATCTTTGTTTTGGATTACAGGTAAGTTACTTGAAAATTCTTTGATTCTTCTGGGTCATACTTTTAATCTTCATAAGGCAGGACCAGAACAACCTTTAGTGTAGGGTTGAGTTGTCCTTGCTAGTGAGACAATAATAGTTTTCTGAGTCCTCTACCTAATGCCTGATATTTTATGAGGTTGCTCTACTGTGCCTGGTAGAAACATTTACTCTTCCCAGTGCTGAATACCATTAGGGAATTGTTCTGCCTGCATGTTTTGGGTGGATCTTTCCCCAGTCTTTGATAGTTTCTTTATAATCTTGTGATTACCAATACTTACCTAAAGACTTGGGGAGTGCCAGTTCAGATCTCCAGAGTTCTCTCATGGTACTCAGACCTACAAATTCTATGCACTTTGACCTCTCCAAACTCACACTTCTGTCTCCTCAAGTAACTGAAACCTATAAACTCTGCTTGTGCTGCCCCTCTCTACACAGAGACATGGACACTCTCTCTAAGATGTAAACTGAGGCATTAATCTCTCTCAGGGAATATTGTCTTGTACTGCCTGTTGTTCAGTGTCTGAAAGTGTCTGATTATTTGTACCCCCACTCCCATGTTTTAAAATTGTTCAAGGCAAGAAGATAAATCCTGTCTCTGTTACTTCATCTTGGTCAGAAGCATAATTTGGTCTTTATTCTGAGTCAGAAAGTTATGTCTTTTGATAGCGGTTGGCCCAAAGAATATATTCTTAAAGAGGCTATTTTAAAATGACATTACTTAAGGTCTTTACAGCATCTTCAGAAAAACAAACCAACCTCTTCTGAGGTGTGAAAGATAATCTCCTTTGGGAAGGAAGAATCATTCACCAATTGATATAAAACTTAAACCTGACCTTAGGGGCAAATTCAGCATTTATTGACGAAGGTCAAGTTCTTTAAGGTTTAGGCGAAAGGAAACATATTTATCAGGGTTTGATGTCTGATCAATCTTCAGATAATAGTGAGTGAATTTAAAGCAGGGAATGGACTGACAACATTAGAGTATGATGTCCTATGGAGGAGGTGAATGTCTCATTTGGAAGGTTTGAGGCACTGTTTTGAAGGTTGAAGATTTGAGGACTCACTGCCTACCAATTATATGTATTACCTTTTCTAATCAGGGTAGAGGAAGAGGAGATAAGGGAAAAAGCAAAATAGAAATAAATGACTAAAGAGATTTTCTTCCAATGGGGCAGGTATGGCAGAGAGTGTTTGTTGGCTAACCCAGTAGTCATTTCAAACTGAATTCTCCCTCGCCATCTCCTATTACAGAGGCTGAAAAGTAGGACATTTGTTTTCTCAACAGTCCTTAAATGTACTTGAGGCCAATATTTTGGCTGATGTGATAGCAGGAGAAATCTGCTGGAGGGCCTCTGGGATGAAACTCTTTGCTGTCAGAAAGGAGAAAAATCCTAATTATTTGTCCCCTTCTCCTTTTTAACCTTCTCCTTGCCTTGAACTTGAAAAACATGACTGGCATTGTGGAAACCAACTTGAGAACAAACATGACATAACAAAATCAATATTCTAAAAAGTGGTTGAAAACAAATATTAAGCTTGGGCCCTTCCTTTTTTTTTAATGGACAAGCCAAAACAACATACAAACATGAACATTCTTAACATACAAATATTCCACACATGGTGGACAATAAGTGGCTCACAGTATCATCACATGGTACTATATTCATCCCCATGATCATTTCTTAGAACATTTGCATCACTCCAGAAAAAGAAATAAAATGAAAAAAGAAAAAACTCATACATCCCATACTCCTTATGCCTCCCTCTCATTGACCAGGAGTATTTCCACCTATCCAATGTATTTTAATATTTTTCCCTCTATTTTGAGCCCTTCTTGACAGTTTTGAACTGTGGAACCAATACCAGTAACTGCCTTCCTCTGGACTTCTCATTATAAGAGAGGCTGCCCTATTCCATCCAGGTCCTGTTTGTGGGTTTTCTCAAATTTGAGGTTGATTACATTCCATGCTGATTGTGGTAGTCAGATTCAGTTGTCGACTTGGCCAGGTGAAGGCACCTAGTTCTGTTGCTGTGGACATAAGTTCATGAACCTCATCCGTTGCTGATTACATCTGCAGTCGGCTAGGAGGCATGCCTGCTGCAGTGAATGATGTTTGATATAATTGGCTGGTGCTTAAATGAGAGAGCTCAATGTAGCACAGCCCAAGCAGCTCAGCATACCTTATCTCAGCACTCGCAGCTCAGCCCAGGCCTTTGGAGATACAGAAAGAAATCAGCCCAGGGAAAGTTGTTGGAACCCAGAGGCCTGAAGAGAAGGCCAGCAGAGATCACCCTGTGCTTTCCCATGTACGAAAGAACCTCAGTTGAATGTTAGCTGCCTTTCCTCTGAAGAACTAATGAAATAAATCCCCTTTTATTAAAAGTCAATCGTCTCTGCTGTGTTGCATTCCGGCAGCTAGCAAACTAGAACAGATTTAGTTACCAGGAGTGGGGTGCTGCTGCAGCTTGCAAATACCAGATATGTTGGGATGGTTTTTTTGATGGCTAAGGGGAAGATTTTGGAAGAACTGTGAAGAGAATGATGGAGTGTTTGAAGAGACTGTTTGTGTAAATGGAACCACTGCCAATCTGGACAAAGGGGGACACTAAAAGGACAAATTGGAGTTTGCAGAGTGAGAACCATGGAAGCTTGGGTCTGAAGCCAAGAAACCTCAGCCAAGAGAGTGGACCCACCCATGTACATGGAGAGGGTGAGTTTGCCCTGAAGGCAGAAGATGAGTCTCCCATCTCATTGCAGTGGAACAGTTGCGCCATCTCATGCCTTTGAGAAGGTACAGCCCACTCCTTGGGGACTGGGGAGAGCCTGGCTGCCATCACATGGAGGGGTTGAGCATGCACCCCAGAAATGGCAGAGAGCCCAGGTGTGGCTCTGATGCCTGGAGAGAGTGAAGCTGAGAAAAGGTGGTCTCCTTAATGTTCCCCAAAGTTGATTTGGAAAGAGGCAGTCCACTGCATAGGCCCTTGGAAAGGGTGGGACTGCCACTTCCTAAAACTGAAGGATAAATCACTTTCAGACTTTGAAATCCAATGATGTTTGCCCTGCAGGTTTTCCTTCCAATTTCTCCCTATGGAAATGAAAACCTGTATCCTGTGAATGTCCTCTGTGCATACTGGCACCAGATAACTTGTTTTGAGATTCACAGTTCCAAAGCCAGAAGAGAATTTTTGCACCTTAATATTGTTTAAGGTGATGCATGTAGTTGCCAAGTTGACAAGGGGTGGACATATGGTAGTTAGATTCAGTTGTCAACTTGGCCAGGTGAAGGCACCTAGTTCTGTTGCTGTGGACATGAGCCAATGGTATGTGAACCTCATCTGTTGCTCATTACATCTGCAGTGGGCTAAGAGGCATGCGTGCTGCAATGAATGCTGTTTGAGTTAATTGGCTGGTGCTTAAATGAGAGAGCTCAGTGTAGCACAGCCCAAGCAGCTCAGCATACCTCATCTCAGCACTCACAGCTCAGCTCAGCTCAGGCCTTTGGAGATACAGAAAGAAATCACCCCAGGGAAAGTTGTTGGAACCCAGAGGCCTGGAGAGAAGGCCAGCAGAGATCATCCTGTGCCTTCCCTTGTAAGAAAGAATTTCAGTTGAAAGTTAGCTGCCTTTGCTCTGAAGAACTAATGAAATAAATCTCCTTTTATTAAAAGCCAATCCATCTCTGGTGTGTTGCATTCTGGCAGCTAGTAACCTAGAGCACTGATAGAGAAGTGGAAGGTAAATTGGCAGGGTGGCACTTCATCTCAACTGAAGACAAGCTGATTCAGTGATAGTGATCAAACATTAGAATAGGACATACAAGGAGGCTAATGTCCATGACCCATTCCAGATGAGTCTTTGCTAATATTTCACATTTGCACTTAGGAAGAGTTTTTAAATTGGTGGAAAACTGTCTACTGATTCTAATATCAGAACCAAGTTAATTTGCAAACACTTCTCAATGACATGAAAATCAGAGGGTAAGGCAGTTAGATTTAAGAAGAAGGGGAAAAAGAATTAGTTTCCCTAATTACCAAAGAAAAGGGGAATGAAGAAGCTAATACTCCATCTCAGATACCAATCGAGGAATCTTCAGGTAAGGTTCTAAGAAAATTTTTACTTCACCCAAATTTTCTTCTCCTCATCCTTCAACCTGCCATAGAGGACTGAGTGGAAATCATCAATACTTGTTTGCTTGAACTGCCCACTGTTTATGATCATAGAGACCAACGGGGAATTGGCTGTCATCTTTGCTATAACTTTTGATTGATTACTACACTGATCTTTATATATATATGCAGGGTATTTTCACAATTTAGAACTCATGACATGCAGCATTGGCCAGCTTGAGCATATATAATCCTTCCAGCCCCCAAGTAGTTGAGAAGAAGCTAAAGAATATAGAGACTGAGTCCTCTGTATGCAGGAACATCATTTGTGAAATTTGAATTAGTGACCTGAAAGTGGAAGATATATCTCAAACCATGGAACAAAAATAATTCTTTAAGCAGAAAAATTACCCACTTCCAGGGAAAAAGATCAAGTGACATACAAAGTAAGAAGATTCTGGCTGGCATCAGACTTCTCATCTGCAGCACTAGAAGCTAGAATATGGTGGATGTTTTCAGGCCACTGGATAAAAAGAACTACAGCTCCAAAATACTATACCCAACCATCATGTACCTATTAGGATAAAAAAAAAATGATTTGTGGCTAATCCAAGAAGTAGAGAATATATTTCCCCATCTGAGGAAATTATTGAGAACCAGACATGATATGAGTCAGGACAGAGACTTCAAGGTAGGGGAAGGTAGAGCAAGCACAGCAAAAAGAGGTGAGCTTTTGGGTAGTTTCCAGTTTGAGGCTATTACTAAGTGTGGCTATAAATATTCTAGAATATGTCTTTAATGAACATATATGTGTGTGGCTTTATTGAGTATATACCTAGGAGTGGAATTACAAGATCCCACAGTATGAGTATTTTCTGCCAAATAGTTTTCCAAATTATACAAATCAATTTACATCTCACTAGCAGCCAATGAGCATTCTGATTATTCCAATAGCCTTGCCAAATCTGCATTATTTTTATACCTAGTAAAGGTAGTTCATAAATGAAAAT
>PVIY010029213.1:0-32231 GCA_004026745.1 Myrmecophaga tridactyla
CACCACAAAACAGAGAGTCCACGAGCCAGCAACTTTTGGAGATGAAGAAGGAAAACACCTCCCAGGGAGCTTCATGAAACAAGAAGCCAAGAGAGAAAGCTAGCACTTGATGCCATGCTCGTCATGTGCCCTTTCCAGCTGAGAGAGAAGCTCTGACTGTATTCACCATGTGCCTTCTCACTTGAGAGAGAAACCCTGAACTTCAGTTAGCCTTCTTGAGCCAAGGTATCTTTCTCTGGATGCCTTAGATTTGGCATTTCTATAGACTTGTTTTAATTGCAACATTTTCTCAGCCTTAGAACTGTAAACTAGCAACTTATTAAATTCCCCCTTTTAAAAGCCATTCCATTTCTGGTGTATTGCATTCCGGCAGGTAGCAAACTAGAACAGAGGATGAAAGGACAATCCACAGACTAGAAGAAAATATTTACTAATCACATCTCCAGCAAAGGGCAAGTAACTAGAATTTATAACAAACCCTCAAAACTCAACAGTATAAAAACAAACAATCCAATTAAAAAAATGGACAAAGGCATGAAGAGACCTTTCACCAGATAGCATATACAGATGACAAATAAACACAAGATGTTTAACTTCACCAGCCATTAGGAAAATGCAAAATAAAACCACAATGAGATATTACTAAACACCTATCAGAATCACTAAAATTAAAGTGACAACAACAAATGCTGGTGAAGACGTGGAGAAACTGAATCACTATACATTGCAGGCAGGAATGTAAAATGGTACAGCCAACTCAAGAAAACAGTTTGGCAGTTTCTTAAAAACTGGGCAAGCAGCTACCATATGACCCAGCAATTGCACTTCTGGGCATTTACCCCAGAAAAAGGAAAGCATATCCCCAGAAAAACCTATACATGAATGTTTACATCAGCTTTTAGTCATAATAGCCATAATCTGGGAGAAAAAAATAACCAGATGTACGTCAGCAAGTGAATGATTAAACAGACTGGGGTATAGCCATACTATGGAATATTGCTCAGCAATGAAAAGAAATGGGCTATTGATACCTGAATGAATCCCCAAAGGAATTATGCTCAATGAAAAAAATTCCAAACAGGTTACATACTGTATGGTTCTATTTATATAACATTCTTGAAATTATAAAATTATAGAAATGGAGACCAGATTAGTAGTTTCAGAGATTAAGGAGAGATGAGAGAGAAAGCAAAGTGACTATAGCTCCAAAAGGACAACGTAAGGGAGCCTTGAGACAATGAAGTGCTTTGTATCTTCACTCTGTAAATGTCACTGGATTACAAGAGGTTATCATTAAGGGAAACTGGGTAAAGGAAACAAGGAATATCTCTTCATTTCACATGTGAATCTACAATTATCTCAAAATTAAAAGTTTAAAAGGTGAAATAAAACAAAACAAAAAGATATGGCTTTTTCATTCCTTTCTTTTCATCCTCATTTCCTGGGTAGTCTACCAACTTTATCACTGTCTTCCACTCTTATATCAAAAATATTTCTCTTTCCTCTTCACCATCTTCCCAGTCCCTAGGCATCAGCAGCCATGAAGGTGGAACTCTGCAGTTTGAGTGGGTACAAGATTTATCCTAGACGTGGGAGGCACTATGCCAGGACCAACGGGAAAGTTTTCCAATTTCTTAATGCAAAATGCGAATTGGCATTCCTTTCCAAGAGGAACCCTTGGCAGATAAAGTGGGCTGTCCTCTACAGAAGAAAGCATAAAAAGGGACAGCAGAAGAAATTCAAAAGAAAAGAACCCACTAGACAGTTAAATTCCAGAGGGCTATCACTGGTGCATCTCTTGCTGATATTATGACCAAGAGGAGTCAGAAACCCAAAGTTAGAAAGGCTCAATGAGAACAAGCCATCAGAGCTGCCAAAGAAGCAAAAAAGGCTAAGCAAGTGTCTAAAAAGACAGCAATGGCTGCTGCTAAGGCTCCCACAAAGGCCACACATAAACAAAAGACTGTGAACCCTTGAAGGTTTCTGCTCCCTGAGATGGTAGAAAATACTAAGTTGGCAGATCAGGGTTTTTTTGTATTTTTTTTTTTAACATGGGCAGGCACCGGGAATCAAACCCTGGTCTCTGGCATGGCAGGCAAGAACTCTGCCTGCTGAGCCACTGTGGCCCACCCAGGTAGGTCAGATTTTTAAATAAAGATCTGACTTCCTGTCTCTGGTCATCATCCCTCTTCTATTTTTATTTCAGTGCTGTTAATTGCATTCATAATGTTGTTCTACCATCACCACCATCCATTACCTAAACATTTCCATCATTCTAAATAGGAAGCCTGTACATTTTTAGCCTTAACTTCCCATTGCCTATTCCCACCAGGTCCCCCAGTAATCTATATTACAGATTCTGACTACATGAGATTCCTTATTCTAATTGTTTCAAATTAATGGGAAGTGAGAGCATGCAATATTTGTTTACCTGTGTCTGACTTATTTCACTCAACATGATGCCTGATGCCTCCAAGTTTCTTCCCCATTGTCACATGGATCAGAACTTCATTCCTTTTTACTGCTGAATAATATTACATTGTATGTATACACCACACTTTATTTATCCATTCATTGGTTCATGGAAATCGGGCTGCTTCTATTTTTTGGTAATTGCGAATAATGCCCCTATGAATATCAGTGCGCAAATATCTGTTTGAGTTCCTGCTTTCAATTCTTTAGGATATCTGCCTAATAATGGGATTGCCAGGTCAGTTCTATGCTTAGCTTTCTGGGGAACCACCAAATTGTCTTCCACAGAGGCTGTGTCATTTTACATTACCACAAGCAGTGAATGAGTGTTCCTATTCCTCTGCATCTTCTCCTAAACTTATTTCCGTTTTTTTTAATAGTAGCCATTCTAATGGATGTGAAGTGATTTCACATTGTGGTTTTATTTGCATTTCCCAGGTGGCTAATTATGCTGAGCATCTTTTCATGTGCTTTCTGGCCATTTGTATATCTTCTTTGGAGAGATGTCTATTCAAGTTTTTTGCTCATTTTTTAATTGGGTTGTTTATCTTTTGACTGTTAAGTTGAAGTATTCTTTATACATTCTGAATATTAAGCCATTATCAGATATATGGTTTCCAATTATTTCCTCCCCTTGTGTAGGGTGTCTTTTTACTTTCATGATAAGTCTTTGGTGTGCAAAAGTTTTTAATTTTGATGAGGTCCCATTTATCTATTTTTTTTACTTTTGTTGCTTGTGCTTTATGTGTAAAGCTTAAGAAGCCATTGCACAACATGAGCTCCTGAAGATGTTTTCCTTTGTTTTCTTCTAGAAGTTTGATAGTTCTAACGCTTATATGTAGGTCTCTGATCCATGTTTTAGTTGAGTTTTGTACATGGTGTGAAGTAGGGGGGACTCCTTTATTTTTTTAATGGAGATCCAGTTTTTCCAGCACCATTTGTTGAAGACTGGTTTTTCCCAATTTTGCCACCTTGCCAAAAATCAGTTGACCATTAAAGTGAGGGTTGAATTCCAAGCTCTCAATTTGATTTCATTGGTCTGTATGTCTGAACTTATGCCAGCACCATGCTGTTTAATTATTGTGGATTTGTAATAACTTTTAAGATTGTGAAGTGTGAATCTTCTAATTTCATTCCTCTTTTTCGAGATAGCGTTAGCTATTAGGGGCCCCTTACCCTTCCTATAAATTTGATGATAGGTTTTTCTACTTCTGCAAAGAAGGTTGTTGGAATTTTGATTGGGAATGCATTGAATCTATAAATCATCTTGAGTAAGACTGACACCTTAACAACATGTATTCCTCCAATCCATGAGCACAGAATGTCTTTCCATTTATTTCACACTTACTTGATTTCTTTTAGCAATGTTTTACAGTTTTCTGTGTACACACACTTTACATATTTGGTTAGATTTATCTCAAGGTATGTCATTCTTTTAGTTGCTATTGTAAATGAAATTTTTCTCTTGATTATTTTTCTGATCATTCATTATTTTTGCATAGAAATACTACTATACTCTGCCACTTTGCTGAATTCATTTATTAGCACTAGAAGCTTTGCTGTGGATTTTTCGGGATTTTCTGCCTATAGGATCATGTCATCTGCCAGTAAGGAAAGCTTTACTTCTTATTTCCAATTTGGATGTCTTTTATTTCTTTTTCTTGCCTAATTGTTCTGGCTAAGAATTTCAGTGCAATGTTGAATAACATTAATGACATCCCTGTCTTGATCCTTATCTTAGAGGGAAAGCTTTCAGTCTTTCACCTTTAAGTAGGCTGCTAGCCATGGGTTGTTCATATACGCCATTTATCATGTTGAGGAAGTTTCCCTCAAGTACTAGTGTTCTCAGTGTTTCATCAAGAATGGGTACCAAGAATGGGTTGTTCATATACGCCTTTTCTGCATATACTGATATGACCGTGTGGTTTTTTCCCTTCCATTTCATTAAGGTGGTGTGGTACATTCATTTTCTTATGTTGAACCATCCTTGCATTCCATGGATAGAACCCACCTGATCGTGGTGTATAATTCATTTAATGAGCTTTTGGATATAATTTGCTAGTTTTTTGTTGAGGATTTTTGTATTTATCCTGAAATTGTTAAATGGTAATCCAGCAGCTTTGGTCTTTGTAATGGTTGTATTTATTTAATATAGCTTTTATCATGTGACTATGTGATTGTAAAAACCTTATGACTGATACTCCCTTTATCCAGTGTATGGGTATATGAGTAATAAAATAAAGACATGCATAAAAAACAACAGTAATAATAGGTTGGGAATAGGGGGACAATACCCCTGTATAAGCTATATAAACTGACAGCAGTTATAGTACTACTTTTAAAGTCTTCCATCAATTACAACAAATGTAACCACTGTTAATATCAATTGTAACAATTTTCCACGCCAATGCAAATGTGGTGTGTGGGGTGGCGTGTTGGTGGTGGGGTGGTGTACAGAAATCCTATATTTTATGCATGATTGTTCCGTAAACCCACAACTTCTCTAATAAAAAAAAATTCATTAAAAAAAGTGTGTTGTTTAATTTCTGTATATTTCTGAATTTTCCATTTCTCCTTCGGTTATTGATTCTTGCTTCATTCCATTGTGCTCAGAGAACACACATCATATGATTTCAATTTTTTTTTAATTCATTGAAACTTGTTTTGTGACCCAACATATGGTCTATCCTGGAGAATGATCCCTGTACACTTAAGAAGAATGTGTGTTCATTCTGTTTTTGTAAGGTGAAGTGTTCTATATATGTTGTTAGGTCTTGTTCATTTTAAGTATCATTCAAGTCTTGTATTTCCTTACTGATCTTCGGACCGATGTTCTATCCATTATTGAGAGTGGAATATTAAACTCTTTTGCCATTAATGTAGAACCATAAATTTCTCCCTTCAAGTTTGAAAGTATTTGCTTCATATATTTGGGGCTATGCTGTTAGGTGCACATATATTTATAATTGTTACACTTCTTGTTGAATTTTATCTTTTATCAGTATATAATGACAATCTTTGTTCTTCATAACTATTTTTTACTTAAATTTTATTTTCTCCAAAATTAGTATAGCCACCCAAGCTCTCTTTTTGGTTGCTACTTGATAGGTATATTTTTTTCCATTGTTTCACCCTCAACCTACTTGTATCTTTGAATTTAAGGTGAGCCTCTAGCAGACAGCATATAATTAGGTCATGCTTTTTTGCTATTCTACCAATCTCTACCTTTTGACTGGAAAATTTAATCCATTGACATTTAAAGTCACTACTGATGATAAACGACTTTCTTCTGCAGTTATGTTATTTAGCCTTTATAAAGGCTAAATGATATAAGTCTTATGTCATTTTTGTCCCTAACTTCCATTAATGCATGCTTTTATATTTGTCTGATTTTTTGTACTGTATCATATTGAAGGCCTTCTCATTTCTATATGGATATATTTTCCATCTGTTATCTTTGTAGTTACCATGGGTTTAAATGTAACACCCTATATATATAACAATCATATCTGGTTTGATATCAACTTACCTTCAATAGCATGCACATATACTTTTCTTATACTCTCAGCCCCCACCATTTTTTATACTTATTACTGCCTACATCTCTGTATATTGTATGCCTAAAAACATAGATTTATCATTAGTTCTTATGCACTTGAACTTTAGCAACTATAGTAGGTAAGAAGGGGAGTTACATACCAAACAACACACTACAATAATACTGGCATTTATAATTACACAAATGGTTCCCTTTACAGCCAGTCTTTATTATTATTATTATTATTATTTTTTGCCAATTTAAACCACTGTCTAGTGTCCTTTCCTTTCAGTCTAAAGGACTGTTTTTAGCATTGCTTATAGGGCAGGTCTACACTGATGAACTTCCTCGGCCTTTGTTTATCTGAGGATATCTTAATCTCTCCCTCATTTTTGAAAGAAAGCTCACCAGATATAAAATTCTTGACTGACTGTTGTTTTCTTTCAGCATTTTAAGTATTTCAACCCACTGTTTCTTGCCTCCATGATTTCTGATGAGAAATCAGCACTCAATTCCATTGGGACTGTCAACCTGCTTCTATGTTGCAGCTTTCAGAACCCTTTCCTTGTCCTTTGCATTTGATGGTTCAGTCTATATATGGCAGCATACATTTTTCTCCATGTTTATTCTGTTTGGTGTCCTCTGAGCTTCTTGGATGTGCATATTCACATTTTTTGCTAAGTTTGGGAAGTTCTCTGTCACTATTTCTTTGAATATTCCTTCTGTCCCTTCCTCTCTTTCTTCTTCTTCTGGAACTTCCATATTGCATATATTGGTGTGCTTTATGGTCTCCCAAGGTTTCAATTTTCTTTTTTTCGTTCTGCTCTTTAGCATGACTCATTTTAAGTGTCTTATCTTCAAGTTCACTGATTCGTTCTTCTGTCAACTTCAATCTGCTCTTGAGACTGTCCTGGGCATTTTCCATTTCAGTTATCATGGTCTTCAACTCCAGTAATTCTGTCTGGTTCCTTTTCAAAATCTCTACCTCTTTGTATAAGACTCATCTCCTTGAACATTTTTAAGGTCATTTTTTTAAAGGCTTTGTTTGGTATGCCCACATTTTGGTCTTCTTCATTGGTGTTTTCTGGATTTTTATCTTCTTTCTTTAGATGGGCCATCATTTCCTTTTTCTTTATCTGTCTTGTACCTTTTTCTTACACACTGTACATTTTAATGTTGTTAAATGTTAACTCTTGTATGTATTCTCTTAGATGTCTGTTTTTTGCCTTTGTGACCAGCTGATGATAAGACAGAGATTTTCTTGAGCTTCAGCCATCCTATCAGGAAGGTCTACCCAAGGTGAATGCAGCATGCAGGTTTTCCCCTGTCTTTTTGGGCCTCTGTCTTGTCCTGAGTTTTGCTTATTAGTTGTGTTGGAGTTCACCTGTTTATAGGAGTTTGGTTATTCCCTCTGGTTCCCAGAAGACAGACCTCCCTCTTCTGGATATATGAAGTTGGCAAGCCTTTGTCCCAGACCATCCACCTCTACAGTTTTTCACACTATTTTTGTGGTTTCAAGTCGCTTTTGCCTGGAGGGCAAATTCTGTGGGTATGACACAAAGGAGAAGACTTTCCCAAATCAGTCTTTCCCAGCCAAAACAGGACCAGGATCAATGAAGGGGGCACAGATTGTCTCCAAAGTGTCCTGGGGAAAGGATCAGGAAGAGCACCAAAAGCTTCTCCATTGGTTCCCCAGAGCAGAGTTTTCCTTGCCTGCCCAGCAAATGCAGTCCTTCAGCTAACTGTCCCCCACAGCCCTGCGGAAGCACAGTTTCCTTCAGTCTCTACTGCCATAGCCCCTGTCCAGGGCAGGGTGACCCAGAGGTCACCACCACCTTTGTCCAGGGTGTGCTGAAATAACAAGCCACCCTCAGAGCCAGGCCCCCAGCAATCTGAATTTGTCAATCAAAAGCCATGATTCAAATGCTCTATTTTTTATATTTGTTTTGCATGAAATGTGGCAAGTTGATCCAAAATCGGTCTGAAGTATAAAAGGTTAGGAATACGCAAGATAATGTGTGTGTGTGTGTCTCTGTGTGTGTGTGCCTGAAAGAGATAGAAGAGAAAGAAAAGAGCATTCGTGCTTAAGACTTTACCTGTTAGATTTCTTTGAAGGCTGAATTGAGTGTGTTTTCCTCTACAGAGGATCTGTGTTTGCATAATCAAGTTAAACCCAACCCAAGTTGACTTGGAATTTTTCTGAGCTGTATAAGTAATATGAATTCTGGCTCTCAAATCAATGTGAGCATCAGTTTACAATGACAAATTCTCATGGAAGAAGCCCCCCCTCCCCTGTGGGAGCCAAGGTCAAGACGGAGAAGATGCCTTACTATCTCCCTTTGTGAACATTTTTTTCCAGTTCTCAATTTTGTGAAAAATGACATATCAAGAATTCTTATTATTTCCTAAGATTTTTTTATAAATCCACAGATACTTCTCTCGGCATCTGTTCCCAAACTATTAAAACTAAAGCTCCAGGCTCGTATTTGACTCTAGCTGGAGGTGTGCAAGGCAAACAATGCTGCAGACTCAGGACCTAAAGCAGCTAAGAGTGAATGCTAGCTCTTCACATCTGCAATTTAAAAAAATGGCCTCCAAGACAACTACATTGCAAAAAACGGGAAAGAGGCAGATGGAAAGAGTAAAAAAGTTGAAGAGGCTGAGCCTGAAGAACTTATGTAAAAAGTACTGGATCAATATATGGCAAATGGGACGGTGGAGTGTTTCCTGAAGTGGAAGGGATTTACAGATGCTGAGCATACTTAGTGTGAAGAAATTTTAGACTGCCCTGAATTAATTGAAGCGTTTCTTAATTCTCAAAAAGCTGGTAAAGAAAAAGATGGTACAAAAAGAAAATCTTTATCTGACATTGAATCTGATGACAGCAAATCAAAGAAGGAAAAGGAAGCTGTGGAAAAACCAAGAGGCCTTTACTAGAGGCCTTGATCCTGAATGCATAATTGGTGCTACAGACAACAGCGGAGAATTAACGTTTTGCATGAAGTGGAAAGATTCAAATGAGGCAACATGGTACTGGCAAAAAAAAGGTAAGCATGGAATATACTCAAATTCTGATCGCTTTTTTGCTTTTTTTTTTTTGCATGGGCAGGCACCAGGAATCAAACCTGGGTCTCCAGCATGGCAGGTGAGGATTCTCCCACTGAGCCACCATCACATGGCCACTGATTGCTTTTTATGAAGAGAGACTAATGTGGCATTCTAGTCCAGAAGATGAAGTTCAACAAATGTTTGCATTGCTTTTAAATATATATGTATATATTTTTTTACGTAGAAAATCTGGGTCTTGGTTTTTTTATTTTTTAGTGTAACGAATAACTATATTCTAAGGGAGATTAAGTATGATATCCTTGTTTTGAAGCGGCAGCATTGGGGAAGTTGTTAGTTTTTTGGGGGGGAGTATTGGTTTTGGTTTTTGGTTTTTGGTTTTTGGTTTTTGGTTTTGGTTTGTTTTGCTTTTGCATCAATACCACTGGTTACATTGAAAAAATAAAAACTTTCTGTAGGTGCTCCATATATCAGAAAAGAATATTTAACACTATGTGGGGTAGTTTGGAGGCTGTATGTACCCCAGAAAAGGTCATGCCCTTTTAATCCATTCCTATAGGTGTAGACCTTTTGATTGGTTTATTTCAGTTGAGATATAAACCATTCAAGGTAGGTTTTAATCCTCATACTGGAATCCTTTACAAGAGGATAAAACATATACAGGAGCAGAGGGATGAAATTAAGAGAAGCAGACAGAGAAGAACAACAAAGAAGATGGGAGAGGGAGCCATGGAAGCTAGAAGCTGAAAGCACCAAAACCCAGGAGAGAAGGACCAGCAGAATTCACCATGTGCCTTGCCATGTGATGGGGATCCCCAGATGCCAGCAGCCTGTCTCAGCATCCAGGTATCATTCTGTTGATACCTTGAGTTGGACATTTCTATGGCCATAGAACTGTAAACTGTACATTAATAAGTCCCCATTGTTAAGGTCAGTCCATTTCTGGTATATAGCATTCCAGCAGCTTTAACAAGCCAAAATACACAGCATATTATTTCCTTTGCACAAGAGAACAGCCTTTCTAAATGTGGGGGAAATTTCCCATAGTCATTAATGAACCAGAACTTGTGCCTAAGGACCATTCTGGGATTTTTGTTGTTATTTATTTGTTTGTGTGTACTTATAGACAAATACATATGAATTTTTTAGTTTTTGTTTTTTACATTCATAAAAACAAAACCATTCAAAACAAAAGCAGCATTTCAGAACCATGCATAAGCCCCTGGTGCTCTTAGAGTGCCATCATTCTGAGCAAATCAAGAAACACATCTCGTTAATCTAAAATTTTTCCTGAAGTCATAAACATTTAAATTAAATAGATGGGTCAGTAATTAATTGAAGAATTTAAAAATAATACAGATAATTTAAATTTCATAATCTAAAGCAGCCAGACCAAAATCAATGTCTATATCTATAGTCAGACAAATGCAAAGTATTCACAAAACTCAGAGAGGAAAATTTACCCCAACCCTCACTCTCCCTGCCCAGATGTGCAGAACTGGTAGACAGTGTTGTGTTTTCATTCGCCAAGCAAAGCTTAGTGAAAGGTCCCTTCTAGGGAGCTATTCCTTTATGGAAATTGAAAATCCCTGTGCTTTATTGACCAAAAAGGTCATGATTCATGGAAACCTAATAAGATGGTCAGAGACGTTCTAGTTTAGGACCTATTGGTATAAGCGCATAAACAGGCTTTGGTAATCTAAACTCTGACTCGCATGTTTTTACTTTGCCCACAACACATCCCTTACGTGTAGGCCCAATCTTTTCAGTATTTGGGTTACTGGTTCAGCAGAAGCCAGGAAAAACAATAACTTCATAGTAATCAGAATGCTATCCAACTGTATATTGTTTACTTTATTTTAACTGCTAGTGAACTTGGTCAACAAATAGTTTTATATTCCTGAAAAAAAACTAAAAACAAAAAACTAAAGCTCTAGGCCACCAGGAGTTGGCAGATCTCTCCAGGGCTGCTGCTGACTTCGGTGCTGTCTCACTATGCAGTTTTGTTCTTACTCCTCATTTTTGAACTAAGAATTTCCTTTGCATCCCTGCCATGCCAACCATGTACATAAATGTACATAGAGTGAATCTTTTGGTCAAGCAAGATTAGGAAACTATTATATAAAATAGGAAGCTATTTTATATAATATGAATTATATAAAAAGAGGTACATACATGTACAAGTTTGTGTGCATATCAAGTATTATTCCTGGCACTATTCAGGCTACAGTATTGTCGGAAATGGAAGTTTCCCTCAGTAAATTCTCTGGTCGCCTGAGCCACATGAAGTGCGTTTCCTCTATCCCAGGCCATGCTTGTACTCTGAGACCCAGTAAAAATTACCAAAACAACCACCTTTGGTACCTGTTACATCCATTTTGTTCCCATCTCCTGGTATCTTCCTCTCTCCTCTCCCCCTGCCATCTCTTCCCTCCAAGCAAACAGGTCCCCAAGCAGCGCCCCTCCCTGCAGTGCCCCAGCCAAGTTCCAGAAATCGTTTCCCCTTCTCCCTCTCTCCTCCAAGCTCGCTTTCTCCTCAAGACCTTTTTATCTTCCCTGGATGCTATGAGGAAGACAACTCTGTGAAACTTCATGTTATTATCCAACTTTGTCAATCAAGGTTATTAACAAACTAAATGCCCCCAAGACTACTTCATACAGTATTTGAAATATATTTTCTATACATATCCAGCTTTGGTCTTTTGTGTACATTGCAATGTCACAGTTAGACAGGATTCTAGGCTATTTAAAAAAAGTAAGGGCAATACTGAAGGGAATATGAGATCAGGGATTTCTCCCCATGTTCCATAAGTAACACAGATAGGAAGCCCCTGGCTGGTAGAAGAGCAGGAGTCTCTAAGAGTGTATGCTTAAATTAGAAAGAAAAGTCAAAAGAAAGAAAATGGAAAATTACAGACTACATTGTAGCAAATGGTACATTTGTTTATGTCTTTTTTTTTTTAAATGTAAGCAGCAAATTAATTACATGTGCCAATTATACAAAATTAAGCTGCAGGGCCAATGCCATGAGAACAGAAAAAAAATACAAAGGCTCTAAGTTGAAAACATGGATTTAAACAAATGGGCTTTGGGACCAATATGAACAAACTACCAGGTCTCATGAAATTTAAAGACTCCATATAAAGGAAATCTGGAAAGCCACAGAACCAAGGGCAGATGCTGTGGGAAAGAAAACAAAGGGGTAATAAATTAGCCATTTGCAAAGTGAATGAAACCGTGCCAAGGGAGAAACAAAACCCCAACTGGGACATTACAATATTTACAAAGGACCCAATCACAGAATACAACTGTTCTTAACTTTGGAATATTTGAGCAGCCGAGAAAACTCCAACTTTATATTTGTGAAGATTTATTAACAGAAGCACAACTTCCTCAGTAGTTTTATTTTGTTTTATCTTTATCTTTGAAAACACCCAGCGAAGAAAGAAGACACCTTTGAAACATATGTACTTTGTCCAGGGCTCACAGCAATGGAATTCAAACCTTGGATGGGTGAACCCATGAGTACATTCCTGACCCAGCTTGGTCTCTCTTCTTCTAGTATCGACGGCCCATCCAGCAGGAAGGCAAGGGGAACATTGACCCCATCTCTCACCAGCACCCAATTCTAAGGCAGATTCCTCACCTTCCACTATTTGGAACTTCCTTTCCCGTTTATAAGAGAATGAATCTCTCTCACTACCCTACATCCCCGACCTCCAGCCTTTCTACATTGGGCATCGTTGTTTGAACCACACAAAGCAGAAAGATAATTTGAGTGATTATTTTCTCAGTTCTCCCAAGGATGGTGCTAACTAGTAGCATTCCAGATGCACGGGAGAGAATTTAATTCATTACGTACAATTAAAGCCGGTAGAGCTCCGTTCTCATGGTTCTCGGGTCATTTTTCTATTCTTTGTTCTTCTGTGTGATTCTCAATTTCCAGGGCAATCACCGTGAACCCAGCCTAGCCAGGGCCTGTGCAGTCCATGCCTCATCTCCCCGGGGAGCCACCAGCGCAACCACCCCCGCCCCACACCTGGCCTAGGGCAGAGCCTGGAAGGAACCTTCAACCAAACTTAGACTCCAAGTCCCTCAATAGTATCTTACAGAACAGGGCTAAATGGGGTTTTTTTTCCATTCACATATGAAGAAGTACTTGCGGACACAGAGTCACGGTGTGTCTGGGTTTGGGTAGCACAGCGCGCTGCCAGGGAGAGGTGCCACCGCATGGAGGAAGATCATGGGTTTTGAAGCCAGACAGTCCTCTTCTGAAGCCACAGCTTCTCCTCAAAACTCATTGACCCTGCCTGTAAATTCTGTGAGTTTTATTTTCCTCATTCAATAGAGAAAATAGAAACGTTAATTCTTCCTCCCAGGTTTGTTTTGAATAGAAGGTGAAATGGCATCTGCACATAGCAGGAGCACAGTTCATGCTAGTGCCCTCTCCGACCACACATGGCCACCTGAGAGACGTGTAATAGCACAAAGCAATTACTGATAAGCACGAGGTGACAAATGATGGAGGCAGCGAATAATGTTATTTTAAGCACTATTATTGATCTAGGAAGTGAGTTCTATTATTGATAAGAACCAAATGATAAATGGTATACTCAGTAAGTATCCTTTCACATGTTAAAAAAAAAAAGGGTAACAATGTGAAACAGACAAGGCTTGAAAAGCACGTTTGGGAAAGATAGTGAAGCTTGAAGGATGGACATTATTTCTTCTGTTTCTGTTTTTGTTCTATTTTTTATTTAATTTGTTAACTGACGTGGAGTAAAATTGACCTTTCCTGATGTTCAGTTCTACAAATTTTAGCTCATGTATAGATTCATGTAACTACCACGACAATTAGGATAATGAACAGTTTCATTATCCAAAAAAGAAACTCTCCATGCTACCTCCTCTCCCCCTAATCCATGGCAACCTCTGATATGTTCCCCATCACTACAGGTTTGTCTTTTCAAGAGTGCACTATAAATGGACTTGTACAGTGTGTATAATTTTGAGATCAGCTTCTTCGACTTCCAAAAGCATAATGCCTTTGATTCATCCATGTTATTGCATGTATCACTATTTCATTCCTTTGCAGTGCTGCCTGGTATTCCACTCTATGCATATGCCATGATTTGTTTATTCACCCATTGGATCATTTCAGGTTTTAGCTATTATGAATAGATTTGCTGTAAACATTGCATGTACAGGGGTTTACGTGAACAGAAGTTTTCATTTCTGTAGCGTAGGATTGCTGATTCTTAGGCTACGTTACTGTTTATAAGAAACTGCCAAATCATTTTCCAGGGTTGCATGTCTACCATCAACATATGAGAGTGCTGTGTTCCACAAAAACGGCACTTAGCACTGACAGTATTTTTTTTAAGCCATTTTAATAGGTTTGTAATGGTGAGCATCATGGTTACAATTTGTATTTCCTAATGGCTAATGATATTGAATATTTTTGTATGTGCTTATTTGCCATCCATATTTCCTCTTTGGAGTAGGTTTTAATTTATCTTTTTCTTTTTTTTTTTTTTGCATGGGCAGGTACCAGGAATCGAACCTGGGTCTCTGACATGACAGGCAAGAACTCTGCCTGCTGAGCCACCGTGGCCCACCCTAATTTACCTTTTTAAAATTTTCTTTTATGGCATTTTTTAATTCCAAATGATAAAACTAAATATTTTTTAACAGAATTGAAAAATATGAACAATTTTTCAACAAAAAATAATTCCTGTAATTTTTACTACCATCTTCTTCCCCGTAACAAAATGAATAATGTGATGCATTTCGTCACAACTTTTACAATGTATATTTGTATATTTAAATGTCAGTATAGATGCATAGTGAGTTGTATCAAAACAAAATGTGAATCATATAGTAAATACAATTTTCATGAGTTTGGTAAGTTAAGCTAGTATATCCATAACATTATATATCTTCCTGAGATACAGTGCCAGGAGTAGAATTTCAAGATCAGAAAAGGATGAAAAAAAGAAGGACCAAGTATCAAATAATAATTTACTTTCAAAAGAGGCCATTTAATTTTTCCCCTTCCTTATTAATGCAGTAGTAGACATGCCTATTGCCCAAATAACACTGACTGTGCTCCCTAAAAAATAAATCCTTAAATCTCAGCAACTCAGTCAAATGAATATTTATTTCTTACTCACTTCACGCATAGGCAGGCAAAGCAGCTCTGCCTGCTGCTTTCCTTCAACAGTGACTCAGGGACTCCACCTGCTTCCATCTCGCAAGTACACTGTTTTGGTTTGCTAAAGCTGCTGGAATGCAATATACTAGAAATGGGTTGGCTTTCAACCATGGGGATTATTAACCTACGATTTTCACAGTTCTGAGGGCGTGAAAATGTCCCAATAACGGCATTGTCAGGATGCTCCCTGGACTCTGAAGAAAGGCCGCCGGCATCTGGGGCATCTGTGTCACATGGAAAAGCATGTGGCCAGCACCTACTGGACCTTCACTCCAGGGTCCCATTGTTTTTCAGCTTCTGGTTCCAGTGGCCTTCTCTCCTAGCATCTGCGGGTCCTGTCTTAGCATCTCCAGGGCCATTCTCCCTCTGTGAGCTCTCTCTCCAGGTGTTTCTCTCTGAGCTCTCTGGCTGTTTCTCTCTTTTGTCCTCATAAAGGACTCCAGCAAAGGATTAAGACCCACCTTGATTGGGTGGGTCACATCTCCATGGAAACAACCTAGGCAATAGGTCCCATCCATAATAGTTCTGCAGCCGCAGGAATGGATTAAAAGAACATGGCCTTTTCTGGGGTACCTAACAGCTTCGCACCAGCATACATACCTTCCTGGAGTCTTTTTCCAGTGGCCTGCATGAATAGGTATATAACTCCTACCTGCCTTGGAGGACAAGTGATACATCATTTCTGCTCACTTTCCATTGGTGAGAATTGATCACGTGACTCTGGGTCTGGGATACAGAGGAGCACATGGATGTCTGGGGAATATTAACCTGTCACTGATGAAACACAGCAGGGCACAAAATTTGACTAATTGTAAAAGAGACAGAGGCATCCCAGAGAGGGAGAGCTCAACTTAGCAAAGAAACACAAATATAGCTTTATTAAGCAATGATTAAAGTTTTATATGCACTTAAAAGATGCTCACACAAAGGACATAAATGCATGTTATTAAAAATTCTAATAAAAAATACTTTCTGAGTGTTAAATTCTCTTAGGTCAAAGGTGTCAAAACTTTTCATCTGAGTTGTAAAGTTAGTCTTTGCAAACTTTCATTTTATACACAGCTCCTTTAAACCTAGTAGATTTCTCTGTTTACACAGCATATCCCAACTGTAAGCATCCCCTTTCACCTGCACATAAGTATGTATCTTGTAATACTGTGGCCTTGCTTGGCCGACATGAAGAATTTTCCATTCCTCTGGTGTCCTGTTCCTTTCAACCATAATAGGGGTTAAGAGGTTAAGAGCCATTCAGTTGTTTAGCTTCTTTGTCCAATTTAGGAGTTGATCTCAATTAAATAGTTTAGTGGTATCAAAGCTCAGGTTTTTCAGGCATTTAAAACGACAAACTAAACTCACCTTGCATCAGTCCAATGCAGTTATTTTCAAACAAAAATGAATAAACCATTTACAGAAAACTGTTCCTCTTCTCTAAATTCCCTATATTCCAGGTTACTATCTGGGTAAATTGTTCTTCGAATCAATTAAATTGAACTCGACATTAACCTTTTTGAACAGTCGTTGCTTTGTAAACATCATCCTCAATTCTAAATAAGCACAATCTTGGCTAGGTCAGAACAAATTGTGGGCTCTTAAAAAATTTGCCAGTCTTACTGCCAAAACCAAGACCATTCCCCTTAAAAAAAAAAAAGAAAACCTGTGAACTCTATGGTAAACACACTCCAGTATTGAACCCCACAAACCCAAAACATTACAGAGATGAAATCAGTTTAAAACGAGTATTGAGAACAACTTCAAAAAGGAAAAGAAGGTCCAAAGGGCAGAACCTGAGAAAAGGGTGCTGCGCCTGTGCGTCCTAGAGAATAAACCCACAGAGCAGAGTGGAGAGGTGGCAGCCACATGCCGAGCTCCTGCATTGGATGCTCACGGTTTGGGTTTGGGTTTGGTTTTGGTCGCTGGCTGTTGGCTGTTGGCTGTTGGTTGTTGGCTGTTGGCTGTTGGCTGTTGGCTGTTGGCTGTTGGTTGTTGGCTGTTGGCTGTTGGCTCTTGGTTGTTCGCTGTTGGTTGTTGTTAGCTTTTGGGAGATGTGGGTACCACGCAGTCCAAGTCCTGGTAATTTTCTCTTCAAGTCATGTATAGACCATGTCCTATACCCTAAGGAGTGTGTGGCTGAAATATTTAAACTCCACAATGATGTGACTGAGGAAAAAGAAAGTCAGGAAGACCAGAGGGTACGCGGGTGAGGAGGCACCAGCACTGCCTGAGCCTCGCGGCTTGCCGTACCCGCTATCACTGAATGGGTATTTACCATGTTCCCAGCCATGGTCTAGCATTTAACACAGACTGACTTATTTCATTCTCAAAACAGTAATGTAAACTGGGAACCACTATTAGTCCATTTTACATAGGGGAAAACTGACGCAAAGTCAATTTGCCAGTTATCAGAGCTACTGGGTAGGTGATCCAGGGTTTGAACCGAGTCCAGTACATGACTTGGCCAATCAGCTGTGATTCTCTGATTGCCTCTTTTACACCAAGCTGAGGGTGGGCTTTAGAGGGACAATGGCTGAGAGAGACTTTTATTTATTCTGAAGAATATCTGTTTTTTTACTTTGAGCCATTTCATCATCGATGCATGATTCTTAGCGCCTGAGAATGTTGTGTGAGTCTGGGTTACTGTAAAATGATGGGAAGCCAACACTGCAAGTAAAATCATTACCCTCCCCTCTATATGGGACATGACATCCAGGGGTGTGAGTCTCCCTGGCAATGTGGGACACGACTCCCAGGGATGAGCCTGGCCCTGGCACTATGGGATCAACAATGCCTTCCTGACCAAAAAGGGGAAAAGAATTGTAACAAATTACTATCAGTGGCTAAAAGAGTTCAAATGGATGGTGAGCCATGACAGCTCAGCAGGCAGAGTGCTCACCTGCCATGCCGGAAACTTGGGTTCGATTACTGGTTCCTGCCCATGCATTTAAAAAAAAAAAAAGAGTTCAAGTGGAGTTGAGAGGCTATTCTGGAGGCTACTTTTATGCAAGCTTCAGCTAGATAATGTTAATTGCCACAGTTTGCCAAACCCCAACCAACATCATTCCTGTTAGCCCTAAAGAACACCCAGGGCTGTATATGAGAGCCTATAAAAGTTGTACGCCCTAAGTTTACTTTTCAGAAACCCAAAACCATTCCCAGATTTGTGAATAGGAAACTATGAAGTGTTTTATTCCACTAAACTTTATATATGGCCTATTATCACCCCTGAATTCCAAAACAAAAGATTGTGATGACAATTTTACACATTATCTTATCGAATGGAATTTTAATATACCCCATGTAGAGTATTTGGTTTATAAAACGTCATAAATATAAAATTATGAGGCATTAGCATATCTATGAAAATAAGTCTGATAATGCCTCTTATAGGCTAGAAAGATGTTTCCATTTCTTCACATTGGATTCTTCGCCAGAACGAAGTCATGCTCTCTAGGAATTATTGTAGCTCCCTGAGAGCCTATAAACAGAAAGTTTGATCTGGTTACTCAAAGAAGTTCCAACCACTTCAATGGAGAAAGATCTTTTATACTGGCACTAATACGGCACCTCCTGCTTGCATAAGCTTCATCTCCACTTACTAGAGTGTATAACAAACTCAGTACCACATTTCAAAATGTGTCAGCTATGAGCCAGCATGGTCTAATAATGTTTGGAAAGAAATGCCTCTTTAAAATGTTTTTTTATCCTTATTGCTTTTACAGTGATTGCTGATACCCAAGAAAGAGATAATTTCATCCATTTAAATGAAAAATAATTTATACAATTAATAATCTATATTGAAAACCATTGTAGCATGTTTTATTTGGGGACCTCCCAAATCCTATAACATGGCTTAAATTAATTCACCTTATTACCTAGGCTGACTGTCTTTTATGACATGTGATCCTAAGCATGGTAGTAACACTTCAATTACCACATGTCCATCCCAAAGCCACGCCCTACCCACCTAATACCACATCATTTTCTTTATCCTTTCACCCACTCCATGTAGCTAAGATTAGACTTTCCTTTGCCTGTTTCCTCTCTCACGTACTGGCTAGATAACTTCACAGGCTTTATAAAAATGCACCTCAACTTTAAATATTAACAACTTCATTTGGTAAAGAGGACATTGGCACAATACAAGATCCTGCCAGGCGTTCAGCAGGAAGTCCAAGCCTGCCTTTCTGGTCTGGTCGCTTTAGCCAGCTCAGCCATCCTCCCACACGTTTGGTGTTAGGTGCTTCTAGAAACCAAAATGAAGTCCCTCCTTGCATGAGCTCTCTTAACCCTCAGTGAAATATTGTGGACACCAGAGTACAAGATACAAGGAAAAGAGAAGTCAAGTAACCAATTCATTTGAATGGATAAGAAAAGAAGTCTGTTTTTCATTGTTATGTAAAAACCCTGAAAATGAAAAGTCCAGGTTGACTGAGAACATTTCCATTTTATGTTTTAATAGACCTGATATTTGACTTTTGTTCATCAGACTCCTCTATCTCCATTTTTTAAATTCTTCCAGTTTTTATTCTAACCTCCAAAGTGATATCCTACCCCCTAACACAATACTGCCGTATTTTACACGTTCAACCATTGTTTTTGAGTACTTACTTGGGTCCTTAAACAACAATCTTTCTCTCTAAGATTACATTTTAAAGTCAATTTGTTTTTAAAGAAGGTATATTAAATTTCTCAACGTTTTACGGGCCCTCTATTCCTTCAAAGTCAGTAAACGTGCTTTTGTTAAATCTCCTCTGGGTAGAACTGTGCCTCACTCCCATTTTAACCTACAACTGAGTACAGGGTCTGACATACAATCTGGGCAGAATTGGACCCTTCCTCCTAGAATTCAGAGTACATTTAATAGTTAGGTCTCCTAAGTAAATATTGTTGTCAGATTTTTAATACATCCTAGTGTTAATATTTCAATTCCATATAAACTAAATATGAAAACACGAAGCGTTAACTTAGTTTTCATTGTGCATTCAATTTAAGTAAATAATAGGAAGAGAGATTATAGAGAAATACTTAATAGATATGTATTTTAGAGGAAATAATCACAATAAACTCAAAACTTTTTCTAAACTAATTTTTAAAAAATCAATGTAGAAAATCAATCTAAACAATTCTATCTGCTTTTATTCATTTTCCTTAATGAGAAATAGGAAATGGGACACATTGATTTCCTTTTCCTGAAACCAAAGTTGCCAGTGTTATTTTCCTTTCAGTTCTCATATCATTTTCTGAAAAAATGGCTTCTGATCCTGTGCTGGTTTGAAAAGATTTATGCACCCTAGAAAAGCCAGGTTTTAATCTGAGTCAGTCATGTGGGAGCAACGATGTCTTCTAATCCTTATTCAGTACTATAGGTTGGAAGCTTGATTAGGTTATCTCCATGGAGCTGTAACTCAATTAATTGTGGGTATTAAACTTGATTAGATGGAGACGTGTCTCCACCCATTCTATGTGGGTCTTGATTAGTTTACTGGAATCCTATTTTTAAAAAAAGGAGACATTTTGGAGAGAGTGCCTTTTGAGAATGAGGAGAGAAATGCAGAACCATGGTAGAATAATGAGAGCGCCACAGAGTCTACCAACCAGCGACCTTGGAGATGAAGAAGGAGAATGCCCTGGGGGAACTTCATGAACACCTCTGGAGAGAGAGAGCTAGCAGACATTGCCATGTTCACCACGTGCCTTCCCAGCTGAGAGGAAAACACTGAACTCATTGGCCTTTCTTGGGTGAAGGTAACGTCCTGATGGTGCCTTGGTTTGGACATTTTTATGGACTTGCTTTAATTTGGACATTTTCACAGTCCTAGAATTGTAAACTAGCAACTTATCAAATTTCCCTTTTTAAAAGCCATTCTGTTTCTGGTTTATCTCATTCCAGCAGCTAGCAAACTAGAACAGATCCACTAGGTCAGTGGGTTTTAAAACTTTTAAGAAAGTAACTTCAGTGTTAAAGAAGTATGATACAAAATGGAGATATCTGGGTAGTTGAATCCTGAGTGATTTATATTTTCTTCTTTTTGCTTATCCATAGTTTTTTGCTTCCCACACAAAAAAAGTGTTTAGGTTTGTTAAAGCTGCTGGAACGTAATATACCAAAAATGAGTTGGCTTTTTTCAATGGGGATCTATTAGGTTACAAATTTGCAGTTCAAAGGCCATGAAAATGTCCAAATTAAGGCATCAAGAAGAAGATACCTTCTCTGAGGAAAGGTTGCTGGCATCTGGGGTTCTTCTGTCACATGGAAGATACAATGGCGTCTTCTGGTCCTTTGCTCCTTGGTTTCAATAGCTCTCTCCAAATGTCTCTGGGCATTTCTCTCTCTCTCTCCAAGCTCTCTGGCTCTGTTCTCTCTCTTTTTATCCTCTCATAAAGGGCTCCACTAAAGGATTAAGACCCACCTTGAATTAGGTGGATCAGATCCCCATGAAAATAATTTAATCAAAGATCCCATCCATGCCCCCAAAAGAATGGATTAAAAGAACATGGACTTGTGTGGAGTACATAACAGATTTGAACCAACGCAGAAGGTATTAATTTATTAAATATATGATACATGTATGTAGCATGAAATTCAAAAGCCACAAAATAAAATAGAGTGAAAATTAAGTCTAACTCCCACCCCTAAAACCAAATCTCTAGTTGCCCTCAACAGAGGCAAACAATGAAATGTAGAAATTTACAAGCATAGAAATAGAATGGAAGGAGAGGTTTTTTAAAATAAATTGTGTTTACTCAGGAAACTGGCTTGCTTCACCTTTCTCATAGAAGAAAATAGATTCCCAGGCTCAGATTTTATACCCATCATTATCTAACTGACAGTATCTCAGTTTCCACTTTTAAAATTCCTTGGAAAACATCTAGCTGACCATGCATAGGTCAGATGTCCACCCTTGGACTGAACAGCTGTCTCTGGGGAAGACAGCTGGATGGAGGTATGTGGTATGAGGGGGGTTCCCTCACAGAGGCCTTTGGTGAAACACATCCTTAAAGTTTGTTCATGGCTGCAGAATCAGTGACTGACATGGTACCCACAATACAACAAAAATATCACAGGAGATGTGAAAACTGGTTTTAGAAAATGCTATGGTTAACTCCACTAATATTCTTCAATATATTCTCTTTTATGGAGGGCATTGTTTTAATTTGGTTTTTGGTTTCTGATTTAGAGTAAGTATGGCAAGACTGATTCTACTTGTGGGAAGTAGAAACCCCTATAAGGCTTGTGGAGGTTTCCTATGAGTGAGAATTAGGGCAAAGCTAATGGACGTCACTGTCCTTGCTCCCAGAGAGTGATGTCTGCCCAGGAAGGAGCTATAATCTGTTGTACTAATGTCACACACAAAGAAACTACCCATTTTTTTAAACTCCTATGAATTTGCACAGAACCACTTTTTTTATTTAGTAATTTTTAAATATATGGCTACGCTTTAGATTTCTTAGGAAATGTGTACAGTAACAACATGAAGTTGAGTGCTATTTTATTTCAGAATTGTCACTAAGGCCCCAAGAGTAACCACAAGCCACCAGCAGATCCCAGACACACCCTTAAAGGGGCTTTTAGATGTAAGAACCAGCCCTGCTACCACCACTCCCACCTCCAACCTTTATATGCAGAAGACCAGAAATTTGATAATAGGTAGAACAGGGAATTTTTTGGCCTAGGAAAATGTTAGCAGTTTACCCTGCCCTACCCATTGGGTAGGAGCAGGGGTGCCCCTCCCTACCTACCATCCAAATGAGACAGTTCCAACAGAGATTTGGGGTGCCTACCCGAGAGGATGACCATCATCCTACTCCCCAATTAGATGCCTGCCATGCAGTGGACATACTCTGTTTCTTATTTGGTCAAGGGAAAATGAATTCAAAAGACAACAGGATGGTTGGAGTGGGCAGGCCTAGAGCAGCTTGCACTCCCATTATTTGGTGTGGTAGGATGTGGCTTTTCCCATGGCCAAGTGGACACTGCAGAAGATAGGTTTCCAAGGTCTTCCAGGACCTCACTTTGCAGAACAGTAGAAAGTCGTGGTATGTATCACAAGGTATGGAAAATAAAGATGTGGAGGTCAAACATAAACACCTCTCCCTGTATGGACTTGTACATGGGGTGTGTACCCTGTCATGCCTCCAGGAAAATCTTACCCTTGCTCTCCATGAGAAAGCCACCAGCCTTTGGATGTCTGCCACTAGTAGTACCCTAAAGCTGGCCCATAATACCAGCTCATGAGAGCTGACTTAAATTGTTGGGAGTTTTGCAAGCCAATTTGCTAAGTACAGCCATTATCAAAAATTAAACATACAAATGTATAACAGTTAGCAATTAATTTGGCTATGTATTAAAAACAAAAGTAATAAATACTCAAAACTCATCACCTCCTAATTATTTTACTATATTTTCCTATTATCTATTCTCTTAAGTTTATTTCCTCCATATGCATGTAACGGTGACTGCTGCACATCTGTTCCCAATTCTGCATTCAGTGACTTCACATTAGCCTGACATCAGCCATGGTGGGAGTATTTACACCACGAAATTTGGCCAAAGCTGTAAATCAGGGTTTCATTTATTGTTGTATTGATTGTCTATACCAAGGGCCAGCAAATGACAACCTGCATAGTTTCACAAAATAAAGTTTTACTGGAACATGATCCATGCTCATTTATCTACATTTTGTCTATGACTGCTTTCATGCTATGACAGCTAATTGCGTAGCTGCAATAGAGACTATACAGCCCACAAAACCTAAAATGTTTACGATCTGACTCCGTACAGAAAAGGTTTGCTGATCAATAGTCTAGACTTAAGAAAATGATGGAGAAAATGTTAATAATGAAGATTAAACTTAAAAGTGTGTATATAGCTGTTATGATGTGCTATATATATAGCTATATACACAGCTACAACTGACATAGCTATATATACAACTCTATAGAGCTGTCACATGTGAGTTTCACCACAAATTGAGGAAATAATCATTCAATATTCAAAAACTATTCTCCAATTCAGTAAAGAGGTCACTCAAGTTGTTGAGGAACACGTGAAGGTCCAACATACATCTTCATTATTTCATTTCTATCTTAACCTGTCAACAGAAATAAAAATAGCAACCAATGTTCACATCAGAGCTATACTCATTCTCAATTGCAAATAGTTCTTTTTTAGCCTGCCCATTGAGCAAGCATTTGCCCACACATGCTGACTGCCATCTAGCCAGGCCCAGAAGGACTCCAGTAGCATCACTTAGGTAAAAAAAACTTCTAGCTCCGGACCCACCCCTCTCCCTGCCTCAGGAGCTCCCACACCTCAAGGAGCCAGGCCTAGAAGAACTACTAGCAGGAGACTCGGACCATGAAGAGTCCATGTAGGATGATCTTGAAGCCTTCAAGTGGATTAATCTGACATTCACTATATGTTTCAAATGCCAGAAAGAAATCAGAATGCTATGAATCTGCCCTGGATATTGTAAAGGGTCAGGAAAGGAGAACCAGAAATAGTATGTATCAAGGTAAAAATAAGGAAAAGAAATTAAAAACTATTCTATGTGCCCCACCATCTCCAAGCTGGAAATGTTCTATAAACAAGCTACAAAAATCCAAAAACAAATCATTTATTCCAGGAAATTTATTTATTCCAAGAAATACATTTATTCCAGGAAAATTATATCAGCACTATCACCCCATGATCTGCCATGCAGTATAATGTCCAAAAACAAAAAGCAAAATTTGTACAGCTGGTGAACTGTAGCAAATTTTACCTATTTATTGGCTTGATCAAATAATTGCTTCTTGGGTACACACCCAGAATTTTACAGGGGGTAGGAAGTGGCAGGGGAGCCAGGCCACAAATCTGAGAGCCTGTGCCTGAAAAGCTGCTCCCACTCCGAGTAGGTGCACAGGCAGGCAGAGAGCCAGTCTATAGGTAGAAATCTGAGAGGTAGGAGGTACGTGTATTTCCATTAATTTTTTAGTAGTTATCCCACTGCCACCTGGCTTGTGTTCGAGTATACCAATAAATAGAGTAAATTGCCCCTAATCTAGCTGGCTGCTCTTATCTCCACTTTTACTTTTTTACAAGCCAAATCTGTTTTGCCTTTCACTGTGGACCTACTGATGTTCAAATTAAGTTTCTCATATCTCTCCTTGGCCATCTTGGGAACCATCTCCAGGGACCGCATATCATCTTCGGGCTTCCACTTTTATCTTCATGGATAACCCAAGCACCTCAATCTCTGACCTTCTCTCTTCCCAATACATGCTAACTTGCCTCTCTTTAAATGTGTTGCTTCCTAAAAAGTACATTTAAGGAACACTCTGCCCTTCAAATTTACCTCTTTATGTAAGATTTTCAAAAACCTATCTTCAAATGGAAATGTTGCCAAGGCCCATTTTATCTCCACCAAGCTTCACAGATGCATTAAAAATCCAAGGACAAAGAGCAAAATTTGTGCAGCTGGTGAACTGTAGCAAATTTTACTGATATATTTGCTTGATCAAATAATTCTTCTTAGGCTTTTACTGGGTGTAGTAAATGACCGAGGAGCCAGGAAATAAGACCAGACACCTGGAAACAACCAAGCCAGGCCAGAAACCTGAGCCTGAAAACCTGCTCTCCCTCTGAGTAAGTGCACACAGGCAGGCAGATCCAGTCATTAGGTAGAAATCTGAGAGGTGGGAAGTAACGTTTTCCTTTAAGGAGATTTCAATCTCATTAACAGTTTTTCAAACAAAATTACATTGCATACCAATAAATATTCTAAATTCTCTCTCACAGTTCCCAGAAACGAGAGAGGAGTTGATGGGAAAGCAGAGAGAAAAACTGAACTCTAATTGCTTCTGTCAATACCAAGCAGGCCTTAAGCAATAAAAATCATGCCCCTGACAAGTCAAAACTCTAGTTGAAAAAAGAGCAGTTGTGAAAGGGAAACCAGCATGAAACGTCAGAAAGAACTTGGTGCTTTAGAGTCATTCAGAAAGATGTGGAGTCAAATTCTAGCTCCATCCCTCTATGCTCTTTGCCAAATTGTTTAATTTTTCTGAGACTATAATAATATCTTCCTGATAAGACTGCGGTGAATATTAAAATAAAATATAATATAAAGCCTGTAGGTCTATGCCTGGAACATAAATAGGTACCGAATGGATGGCAATGACCTTGAGTGACCACAAGTGACCCTTTGTGAGCTTCTCCCTCTCTCTGCCTAGTTTTCTTACCTAAAATGGGTACATTAATCCCCCATTGTCATGGGTAGTAAAATAGACAATACAAAAAAATGGCTAGTATGGCGATCAGTATATAAGTATTAATTAAACACTATTTCCTTACCACTGTTAAATCAATTTTTTCAAATTTTGGATTAAATATGACATTAATTGAATAGAGAAACTAGAATTAAAAGCAGAAGCCAGGCTGATACAACAGTGGCTTGGTGGCAGAGTTCTTGCCTGCCATGCAGAGACCCGGGTTCAATTCCCAGTGCCTGCCCATGCCAAAAGAAAAAAAAAAAAACAGAAGCCAAAGAGTTCAGGAGACCAGCAATTCATTTTCTAACAACGCAGCTAAACCAGGTTTAAGGACACCAACACTGCAGATGCTTACACTTTGGGGGCTAAAGCTTACTCTTCTCCCCACAAAAGAGCTAACTAATAGAGAAGTCTGTGCCAATTTGAAAATGTTATATACCCCAGAAAAGCCATGTTTTAATCCTGACTCAATCTTGTGGAGTCTTCTGTTTCTTTAAGCCCCAATTCACTACTGCAGAAGTTTTGATTAGGTTATCTACATGGAGATGTGCCTCTACTCATTCCAGGTGGGTCTTTCGGTTTACTGGAATCCTTTAAAAGAGGAAACATTTTGGAGACTAAAATGACAGAAACTTCAGAGCAAACAGAGAGAGCAAGACACGGATGCTTGGAGATGCTTGGAGCCCAGCAGACATCGCCGTGTACCTTCCCATGAGATGTTAAGCAAGCCAGAGCCTGGAGAGAGACAAGGGAGGCTAAGAGATGAAAGCCAGCCCCAGAGAAGCAAAGTGAGGAGCCCCCACATGAACAGAGGCTGAAAGCAATGGAGCCCAGGAGCAAGGGACCAGCAGATGCCAGCCATGTGACTACCCAGCTGACAGAGGTGCTCCAGACCCATCAGCCTTTCCTGAATTAAGGTATCTTTCCCTGGATGCCTTAGTTTGGACATTTTTATAGCCTAGAACTATAAAATTTCAAGCTTATTAAATTCCCTTTATAAAGAACCTTTCCATTTGTAGCATGTTGTATTCCAGAAGCTTAGCAAACTAGAACAAAGTCATGCCAAAAAATGGTGTACAAACAGGAATGACATTATCAGCTTTATGAGTGGCCAGACCAGCACCTAATAACCCTCAACATGCAGGACTCTGCTGTCAACTATGAGGAAGAATAAAGTTCAAGTCTCAGGACACAATGATGCCTCTCCCACAATGAGGCTGTGGGGAAAGGAGGTCTGTAGAGCACTCTGAGTCCATTATTCAGCCAGCTGCAAGGACAGCATCCTGCCACCCAGGAGATCACCTGGAGAACACGGCAGTTAGAGAGGTAAATTGATTTACACATGGAGGCCAGAGGTAAAGAGGGGTCAAACAGTACCGGAGGTCAAAGAGAGACGAGATGGAGCCAGTTCCCCATAATGGGGCACACTGACCAGATTCACTGGTGAAACTGGCTGGTCAACTGGCTCCACCATTCCCCAAACCTGACAAGGAATAAGTAAGGAAATAGAGGAAGGGGGGATTTCCCTCCAGGACTCCCACCTCTAGGAAGAAAACACTTGAGTAGAACATTTCTAGAAGACCCAGAAAAGGATAAGGGTCCTCTCCTTGCCCTCCTCCAGGTGGCTAAAGGCCAAGTAAAGCACTGATTTGAGAATTAAGCAGACTGCTGAGGAGTTTTAAATAACACAAGGCTAGAAATTGATCTGGACCAGCAGAGACTGTTTAAGGAGGTCATTGTGTGAAACCCACGACCAGGGGACAGCGAGGACAGCAGATCAGGGCAGCTTTCTGCAAAGGCAGGAACCAGTTCCTCAGTGTGGGAAAACCAGAGTTTTGAGGGGACAAGAGCAAATAGAGAGGGAGGGGTAAGGGGTATGGTATGTGCATTTTTCTTTTTCTTTTTATTTCTTTTTCTGGAGTGACACAAATGTTCTAAATATGATCGTGGTGATGAATACACAACTATGTGATGATATTGTGAGCCACTGATTGTATACCATGTATGGACAGTATGTGTGTGAAGATTTCTCAATAAAAATATTGTTTAAAAAAAGCAAATAGACCTGTGACAACCAAAAAGGCCTACGGATACCGAGTGAGGAAATTAGCACTAAAGAAAGGTCAGGAAACCTGGGCAATTGTTCCTGCCCTTCTGGCTACCAGGATAACCAGCCACGGACCTCTGAACAGATCAATCCCCTTCTCTGGGCATTAGTTCTCTGGCATATAGAAGGTCTTTTCCTGCTCCAGCAGTGAATGGTTCTAGAAAAGGAGATTCAAGCAATGGGCTGTGGGTTTTGTTTTGGTGATCATTGTGATGCAATGAACCTGTCCTTTGTCATCTGGGTATATAGGAATCATCTTTTCCACAATGGCAGTGGAGCACATCTCAGACTCAGAATATCTGTTCATATACCACCCAAAGGTTCCCAGACAAGCTGAGTGTGATCTGCAATGGAGCATGAAAAGTGAAATAAGAAGTTCCAGTTTAAGCTCCACAAGCAGTCTCACCCTTCTTTCTCATGTATTTCTAGCCATCTCAGTGAAACTAGACTATCTCCAAGGACAGGACTTAAATTCGAAAATAATGATAGATGACACATTCCAAACAATTACTTGTGTGCTTTTCCTTCCATGCCTGCCCCTACATGTTTCTCTTGCTCTCTCCCAAGCACACACTTATAAAATATTGCAGGGGGCGGGGAGGGAAATGTCTTCCACTCTAAAACTGCTCCAGGAAAGAGAGGACCTTGTCATTTTTATCAAGCCTAAAAATATTATGTATTCAAAAAATAGAACCTGGGAAAGGAGAGATTCTGACTTATCCCCTGCCTGAAACCTCCTCTGAATGAGATGATGTCTGGCAGGACCCAGCCATTTCAACAGTCAGGCATGAGTCTTTCTTGATCAGGAAGAGGAGCAATAAATAAAGTGCTTAAAGACTAATGGAGTCTTATCAACCAACTCTGCAACAGCAGAATTATTCTCATATTTATATCCAGCAACCAAAAGGCAGAAGACATCTCCCAACGTCTGGCCTTGTTTCATCTCTACTTCAGGGGAATTGGCTGGTCTGGGAGAGTCACACAGTGATCATGTGTGGCTCTGGGCCCTGTGATTAGACCTCTGAAAACGAGGATTTCTTTGGTCTTCCAAATAACCCTGACCACATTTCATGGAGCTATTGTTAGAAGTGATTTTTTTTCTCTCACTCTGTAGCTCTAAAAGGAAGGGGAAAAAATTAAAAGACTTGGCACTCCTAAGAATATATAATTGTTGCTGTCAGCTCTTGCTTCTCCTGCAGTTGTTTGTATTCTGAAATGAGGATTTGCATGGCATTACTCTACAGGTAGCCCTGTCCAAATAAAACCTCATTACTAAAAGACTCTGGAATTGAATGACTACCCTACAAATTGACCGCTTTTCAGACACCGGTGGAATTTTCCAAATATCAACAATTTAGCTTGCTGCTCTGTGGTTAAGTGAACTGCACATTTTATTTACAGCTATTTCATATAAAGATGCTTTTTATCTAATCAGAGAACCTGAGAGAGGGTTTCTGGAACTGCCCAAAGATGCTAAAATTAGAGAACTAGGACGCATCTGCCTACTCAGACCCTGTTTGCTGGGCAACATGAAATCCGGCTCAGCCCTGCCCACTTCCTGAAGAATCCTACACAGGAAAGCCTCTGCCCCCCAGCTCACAGCATCAGAAGTAATCTGTTGATGCAGACTGGCTTCCAGTGCAGCCTGAGTCCACCATCGCGGTTTCATCTATCATGCTGGCCCAGTTTATGACCAAACTTCAGCCTCAACATCCCTACTTGAACCTCCAGAGGTGGACAAAGGAAGTTGACCCTCCATTCTCCTTCTCCATCTGTCCACCAGGTCCTACAGTGCATGGACCGAACTGTGGGAATCCCAACACCTTTGCCCTCTGGCCTCCTGGCATCACCTCCTAACACTGAACGGTCATCTTGCCTAACAGAGATAAATTCCCACGGACAACTCCAAATTCCCATGCTAGCAAGAAGTTAAGCTGTCATAAATTACTGACTTTTGGTGATCTAACTTCTAGCCCTTTCAAATAATTGCCCAGGGATGGTAACAAGTGGCAAAATAAATTGTTTTGATTTAAATTCCTCATGTTGACAAAGTTTCTCCTTGATGAATGAGAAAGCCCAGAGGGAAGCAGGAAAAGAGAAGAATGAAGGAACCTAGGTAATTATTGAATATTTGTGAAGGGATAAGATATTAGATTGGGATAAAATGTTTTGTGGCCTTAAGTACACAAAACTGGGGTGAGGTGGTAGAAATCATGGATAGTTAAAAAGAAATTTCCTGAAGATGGATTAAACTGTCTCTTGATTTCGTAAATTTTCCAGGCAGAGGTTTGCTTGGCAAGTGTTCAGCTTTTCCAGCCATCCCAGCCAAGGTGCCAGACAGGTGAGTGAAGAAGGCATCTTCAATATGCGACCCAGCTGAGCCTGAAGACAACTCCAGCCGAAGTTGCCATCTGATTGCAACTGTTTAAGAGACTGCAAGTGAGAATTGCCCAGATAAGCACAATCAAGATACATAATCATGAGATCATCATTAACTGTTCTAAGCCACCACACTTTGGAGCAGTTCATTACACAGCAGCAGATAGCTGAAAGACTGTGGATAGCATATCCTTGGGAGACGAGAGTATAAGAGAGCCTTCAGCTCCATCTAATTACTTTTCTCCAAAACCATGGAGAAAAAAAGGGAATAAAACATGACATCTCTCTATCTAGCATTCAGTGCATTGGAAAGATAGCACCTCAGTCATTACATAGATTCATCAAATGCCTCCAATAATTACTGATAGATTAGCACTTGAAAATGCTAAAAATCCTTGTCCTGTAGGTGAACCAAATGCATTTGATGAGGCCAAAAGTTATGTACACTCTTCATTATATTTATGATAAGAAGCAAATGAAGATGTTGCCCTTAACAAAATCACAGGGAAATACCAAATCCCTAACTGAAAAATATGGCGTGACACTAGCATATAACTCCATCAAACCTGGTATAAAAAGCAACGAGGATCTGCTGGACAAATTCACCTTCCTGGAATATGGGTTGTTTTTGCGTGTGAAAAGTGACCCAGTTACCCTTACACATTGCTACGGGCACTGTAAGATGGCGCAGCCACTATGAAATCAATTAGGTGGTGCCTCAGAAAGTAAAGCATAGAATCAGCATATGACCCAGAAGCGCCACTCCCCGACATGCACCTAACAGAACTGAAAGCAGGAACACTTGTAAACGCAGTTTATAGTGGCATCAGTCACAATAGCCAAAAGGAGGAAGCAACACAAGTGTTCCTCAACAGATGAATGGATAAACAAATTGTGCTTTAGCTAGACAAGGGGATATTTTATTCAGCTGTAAAAGGGAGTGAAGTTCTGACACACGCTACAGCATGAATGAACCCTGAAGACATCATGCTGAGTGAAATGAGCCACACAAGAAAGGGTAAATGTATGTTCTTGCTTACAGGAAATACCTAGAAGAAGCAAGTTTCATAGATACAGACGGTAGACTATAGGTTACTAGGGGCTGGCAGTGGGGACGAAGAGGGAATTATTGTTTAATGGGTTCAGAGTTTCTGTATGAGATGGTAAAAAAGTTGGGGTAAAGGATACTGGTGATGGTAGCACAATAT
>PVIY010029214.1:0-32234 GCA_004026745.1 Myrmecophaga tridactyla
TAGAATGGAATGATCAAAATAAGAATGTTTGCGTTTGGTGTTTTTTGGTATTTTAAAAAATAAAATAAAAAATTTTTTAAAAAGTTAAAAAAAAAAAAGGCCTAAGAGTCACCCCTAGAGAACCTTTGTTGCTCAGATGTGGCCACTCTCACTAAACTGACATGGCAAGTGAACTCACTGCTCTCCCTACCCATATATGGGACATGATTCTCATGGTTGTAAATCTCCCTGGCAACATGGTACAGAAATCCCGGGATGAGCCGGGACCCAACATCAAAGGATTGAGAAAACCTTCTTGACCAAAACGGGACGAGAGAAATGAGAAAAAATAAAGCAGTGGCAAATGTTCTAAAAAATGATCATGGTGATGAATACACAGCTACCTGATGACACTGTGAATCACTGTACACCATGTGTGGAATGTTTGTATGGTAAGTTTTATGAATAAAAATATTTTTAAAAATATGCTAAGCATGTTTGCATTACATTTCCAGTTTAACAACTGTGGTGGATTTAAAAATGGCTACAAATACTTTGCAGATTCTGCCACCAAGCAGTGGAAGACATTTCCCCTACTCTTTAAATCTGGGCTGGCCCTAAGACTTGCTTTGTCAACTAGAAGGTGGTAGAAGTGAGCTTAAGCCACTAAGTTTTGGGGCAATTTGTTACACAGCAATAGATAACCAATATAGCACCCATGCCCGGCTTCTCGCCTTAAAGCAACCTTTCTCAAAGTATGGTCCCAGGACACCGGCATCAAAACCACCTGCAACCTGAAGCTGAAGATTCCCAGGCATGTCATTCCCGTGTCTAACAAGAACCCCAGGTGGTTCTGCTCCTCCCAGACTCTGAGAACTGCTGCCAGCACAATGCTGATATTGTTGGACTGCTTCTTTTAGGATAATTTCCAGGTTAGGGCTAGGTAGGGAAAAATCAATCTGGATCCTTCTCCTCTTCTGGCTCCTGTTCCTGTCTTACCATCTAAATCTCTTTGGTTCTTTAACAAGCCTCTCTCCCCACTGCTCAGTCCTCTCTGCCCTCAGCTCTCACACCCTCCGGCTAGGAAATGTGTTTTCTCCACTACTGTTTCATCAGTCAAGGTTGCCCGAGTGCTTGCTATGTGGGAGTCAGAGGTACCAGCATAGAAGGTAACCAGTACTGGGTTTGATCCCCACTCTGTTGCTGGCACTGGGCTATCTTGGGTAAGTTACTTAAACTTTCTGAGCTTCAGTTTCTTCACCTGTAAAGTACAGGTGATACAATCTATATAGAAGACTGTTAAGATTAAACGAGCTACTGAATATAAAGTGCACAAAATACAGTAGGTGCTCAATAAACAGTGAGTAGGGATGTTATTATTGGGGATAAAATGAGCAGTTTCCAAACCACTGGTTGAATCTCCTGGAAATAAGATGGTTACTGGAAGCAAAAAAGAACACTTCCAGGCCCCTGAGAACAGCGGGAGGCAGTGGGCAAGTCCCTCTGCAGTCCCCCTCACCTTCTCCTGCTGGGCCAGGTGCTGATCCAAATAAATCTCCCTGGGAGGTCCTGCCCCGGAAAGCCCCTCAGCCATCGCTTGTCCAGGCAGTTCCACGCTGCTGGTCCACACTATATTGCACATCAACAGAGAGCAGAGAATTGAATTGTGAGTTGCCCTAAGGTCCTAAGGAACATTTTCAGAGTAACCGTCAAATTCGTTTCCCCTTGAGATTTACACCTTATCTAATTTTGAAATTAAAAAGTGGTATATATGTTCATCGAAAGCCAAGGAAAGCATGTCAGAAGTACTTTCTGAAAAAAAGAAAACACCACTTCCTTCCTCCTCCCCAATGCTAACTGTGCTGCTATTTAATCTGCTGTCTCTTTTCAGACTTTTTTCCTCTGCTCCATTCTAGCTGATGACCTCGGGCAGGTCATTTCATCTCTCTAAGCCTTAGTTTCCACATATGTAACACAGGGGCACCGACAGTCTGCTTTAAAGGGCTATTCTGGGGATGAAATGAAATAATGATTTAGAGCAGTGACTGGGAAACTCTGGTCCTGGGACCAAATTTGGCCCACTGCCCATTGCTATAAATAAAGTTTTATTGGAACATGGCCATGGCCATATGTTTACTTAGTGTCTATGACTGCTTTCAAGCTACAACAGCAGGTTGAGTAGTTACTACAGAGAACATAAAGCCCCAAGGCCTGAAATATGTACTATCTGGCTCAGCATAGAAAAAGTTTGTTGACCCCTAGCTTTTAGCACTAAATGTTAGCTTTTTAATTGTAATTATATCTTTAAAAAGATAAAAATGGATTTATATTATAGGGATTTTTTCCAACTTGCTTTTTTATTGGATAATATATCAAAGACATCCTACCACGTTCTTTCCATTTTTTTCTCCATTTCATAGATTTCATTGTGCAATATAACGTGCCAGTTTGAAACTGTTATGTACCTCAGAAAAGTCATCTCCTATAATCCTAATTTAGTATTGTAGGGTGGAAACCTTTGATTAGATTGTTTCCATGGAAACTGACCCCCTCAACTATGGGTGTGATTAGATGGATATGTGACTCTGCCCATTCAAGGTGGGTCTTTATTAGTTTACTGGAGTCCTTTAAAAAGGGAGACATTTTGGGAAAGCACAGTTGCTTTGGAGCCAACATAGATGCAGACATCTGGAGATACAGAAGATGCAGAGCCTAGGAGACATCACCACGTATAGTCCTGTGAGATGCTAAGCAGGCCAGAACCCAGAGTTTTGCCCCAGAGCAGCTAAGTGAGACCCACAGATGCTTAGAGAGGAAGCCACTGGAATCAGAAGTTGGAAGCAATGAATCAGGAGCAAGGGCCTCAGATGCCAGCCACATGCCTTCCCAGCTGACAGAGAAATCCCAGATATCATCTGGCCTTTTTTGAGTCAAGGTATCTTTCTCTGGATACCTTAATTTGGATATTTTTATGGCCTTAGAACTATAAACTTGTAATTTAATAAATTCCCCTTATAAAAGCCAACCCATTTCTGGTATATTGCATTCCAACAGCTGTAACAAACTAAAACATGGTATATATACAAAAAATAATATATTTTAAAGTACATTTTAGCAAATAGTTATAGAACAGACTTCAAAGTTTAGTATGGGTTATAGTCCCACAATTTCAGGTTTTTCCTTCTAGCTGCTCTGAGACACTGGACACTAAACGGAAATATCTATATAATGATTCAGTAGTTATACTCATTTGTTAAATCCTAACTTCTCTGTTATAACTCCTCCTTCTCCTTTGATCCTTCTCCCCATCTTTAGGAATATTTGGGCTTATGCCCATTTTAACCTTTTCCTATTGAAAGGGGTGCTGACAGTATGGGATGAGGATGGAACTGGTTGATGATCTCGGAGAGACTAGTACCTCTGGGTCTCAGGACTTATCTGGCCTAGGAACCATCTGAAGGTTTTAGGTTTCTGAAAAATAAATTTAGTGCTTGAAACTTCTTGTAGAATCTCAGATAGAGCCTTGGGTTTTCTTTAGGTTAACAGGAATGATGTTGGTTGGGGGTTGGCAAACCATGGCAATTAGCAATATCTAGCTTAGCTTGCGTAACAGTAGCCTTTTGACCCCATTTGAACTATCTTAGCCACTGATACCTTACTTTGTTACATCTTTTCCCCTTTTGGTCCAGAAGGCATTGTCAATCTGATTGTGCCAGAGCCAGGCTTACCCCTGGGAGTCATGTCTCACATTGTTAGGGAGACTCACACCCCTGAATGTCATGTCCCACATACGACGAAGGGTAATGATTTCCCTCATATGGTTGGGCTTAGAGAGAGAGGCTGCAAGTTTTAGGGGTTCTGACATTGAGCAACAAAAGAGGTTTCCTGGAATCAACTCTTAGGCATAAATATAAGTAGTTTCAGCTTCTCCACTACAAAAGTAAGTTTTGTAAAGGCAAGGCTCAAAATCAAGGTCTTGGCATTTTTCCTCGGAAGTCCCTAATGTTTGAAAGAGTACTAGGGGTTTTCCAGGTAGGAAAGTTTAATAGTTCCATATTTTTTCTCTGGTCCCTCAAGGGACTCTACCAACACTTTTAAATTATCATCCCACCATAGTCTGGGATGTCTCCAGGTATTATATTAAGGTATACAAAATTACAAGGCCTTGTTCCCATTCTGGGCTCTCTGCCTTTGGTCTCAAACAGTAGGTGAAGCTCTAGAATACATACACTATCATCCTTTACCTTGTATTCCTATTTACCTTAGCACAACCAACCCATCTTCATTTTTATCTCTAATTGAAGCCTGAATTGTTTTTGGTTACTTTAACAGTTGTAATATGTAGTAATGCTGACTTTCAGAGCTGAGGAGCTCCAGCTCTGAGTCTTAGGTATCACAGAGGTGTCCAAAGTTCCAGGGAAATACCAGCTTATACACTTATGGCACAGTATCTCAGAATCTAGAAATACATTTACAACTCTGGACTAAGTGTGACTGTTATAAAAGTTTACATTCTAGACTTCAATTTTCTTATAAATATTTTCTAAAAGAGACCACGCCATATTTTTGCTTTCTCTTCTGGCATATTTTGCACAACATAATGTCCCCAAAGTTCATTAATTTCATTGCATGTCTCATGATTTCGTTCCTTTTTGTGGCCATACAATATTCCATCATGTGTATACGTCACAGTTTGTCATTCTACTTCTCAGACATTGTACCCCATCGGCCCCCTCCATCTACAGGGCACTATGGATAATGTCTAAAATAAACAAACCATGTCTTACAGTGTCCTCACTTTGTTGTACAATCATCAGTACTCTCAATTTTCGATACTTTTCTTTGGTCCAAAGAGGCAAAGAGCCGATAAAGATAGCTCACCAAACATCAAATCTAAACCTCCCCTTATCACTTGTCCCTCCACCCAAATTATTTACCCCTCGTATTTCTGTGGTACCATCTTCCTGTTAATTATAGATCATAACATGCAATATTTGTTTTCCCCCTATACCCCTCTATTGTTGACTCTTTGTACAAGATCAAACCTTTGAAGTAGTTTATACAAGAACTTATTTATAATTGTAGAGTTAATCAGTGGGATATATGACTTTATACAGCCCCTTTCAGTCCTATTCACCTTCAATCTGCAAAGTTACTTATAATGAACTACTTTCACTTCTATCCATTCCATTCAAGTTCAACCTCATTGAGTAACCATTCACCCATCTCTAGCTTCTGTGCACCTCTAGGTTCCCTACATTCTATATTGTAAACCTCTGTGTTTACCTTTACCAGAGTCATAATAGCAAAATCAGACAGTATTTATCCTTTTGTGTCTGGCTTATTTTACTCACATTATATCCTCAAGGTTCATCCATGTTGTACACTTCAGGACTTCATTTTGTCTTACTACTGCATAATATTCCATCATATGTATATACCATATTTTGTTTATCCACTCGTCTGTTGATGGGCACTTGGACTGTGTTTCCAAGTTTTGGCAATTGTAAATATTGCCACTATGAACATTGGTGTGCAAATGTCTGTTCATGTCAGCTTTCAACTCTTGTGGGTATATACTGAGTATTGGTATCGCCAGGTCACAGGGCAACTCAGTATTTAGTTTTCTGAGGAACTGCCAAACTGTCTTCCATAGTGGCTTTATTGTTATACACTCCCACCAGTAATGAATAAGTCTTCCAATTTCTCCTCTCCAACATTTGTAGTTTTCTATTTGTTTAATAGCAGCCACTCTTACAGGTGTGAGGTGATACTGCAATGTAGTTTTGATTTGCACTTCCCTTATATTTAATGAAAATGAGCATCTCTTCATGTGCTTTTTAGCCATATGAAGCATTTGCTCTTTGGAAAAATGTCTATTCATATCCTTTATCCATTTTATAATTGGGATGTTCTCTTATGTTAAGTTGTATGATTTCTTTATGTATACAGGATATCAAACCTTTGTCCAATACGTGGTTTCCAAATATTTTCTCCCATTGAGTTGGCTGTCTCTTCATCTTTTTGACAAACTCTTTTGAGGCACAGAAGCTTTTGATCTTGAGGAGTTCCCATTTACCTATTTCTTTCATTGCTTGTGCTTTAGATGTTAAGTTTGAGAAGCTACCTCCTATTACCAGGTCTTGAGGATGTTTCCCTACATTTTCTTCTAGGAGTTTTATGGTACTGGCTCTTATATTAAGGTCTTTGATCCTGTCATGGTCAGGTTCATGTGTCAACTTGGCCAGGTGGTGGTACCTATTTGTCTGGTTGGGTCAGTGCTGGCCTGTCTGTTGCTATGAGGACATTTCATAGAATTAAATCATCATCACATCGACTGCATCCACAGCTGATTCCATTTGTAATCAGCCAAGGGGTGTGTCTTCTGCAATGAGTGACATTTAATCTAATCAATGAAAGGTTTTTAAGGAGGATTCAGAAGAGACAGCCTCTCTTCTCTTCCTGTTGGTTGGCGAGGCTCTCCTGTGGAGTTCATCCAGACCCTCCATTGGAATCGTCAGCTTCACAGCCTGCCCTACAGATTTTGGTCTCTACATTCCCATGGTTACATGATCCACTTTTATAAATTTTATATTTACGGATATCTCCTGTTGATTCTGTTTCTCTGGAGAACCCTAGCTAATACAGATCCATTTTGAAATAATTTTTGTATAGGGTGTAAGTTAGAGGTCCTCTTTCATTCTTTTGGCTATTGATATATGGTTCTCTCATGCCCATTTATTTGAAAAGACTACTTGTTTCCAGTTCAGTGGGTTTGGGGGCCTTGTCAAAGATTAATTGACCATTGATTTGGTGATCTGTCTTCACACTGTCAATTCAATTCCATTGGTCAATATTTCTATCTTTGTGACAGTACCAGGCTGTTACCACATTCTTTTAACTGTTACATTGTAGTTTGCAGACAAATGCACAAAAATTTATTTAACTGGGATCCACTTTATGAACATTTAGTTTTTACTGACTTCCCCCCCCTCCCAATATTACAAGGGCTATTTATATGAGTTTTAGGGGTTCTGACATCACTGTGTTTGGAAGGCCCACCATATTTCATATCAGACATATTACAATTTACTAACATCAACACTGAATACATATATTTTTTGGTGTACAATTTTTTAATCCTTTTAAAAGGATTTCTACAATTCTGCTTTTGAGATTTCTTGACTCCCTGTAGCACGTTTTAAACTTTCAGCTGACTATTATTTCTGGGCAATCACTGCACATTCTTTGTCACTTTGTGATATGAAAAATTGAACCAATTGTTTTCAATTGCAATGAAACATTAACGAATGCTAACATTAACAATGAATGAAGTCTGCACCATCACATTTGTGGACATTTACTTAATCATTTATTCGTTTGGGTTCTGCATTTTTAATTTATGTCTTTTAGAGCCAATGATTCCCATTCCCGACCACCCCTAACCCCACAGGTCTCAAACATGTTTATGGATCCTGAAACCACTGGTGGACACAGGGGATGCCCATGTGCCTGGCGGATGTCTGGCCCTGGAGGTTGCAATGACTGGTGCCTGCTGGAGGGTTTCCCAGGACACAAGGAAGAACAAGGGCCTATACGCCAGCCCCACTTGCTGCCTGGGCACCAGAGCAAGCAGGGATCACCAGAAAGTCCCGATTCTGCTTTTTAATCCATGTGGTGGCTGTTATGCACCCCAGAAAAATGTGTTCTTAAATTTACTCCATTCCTGCTGATGAGGTTACTTCAGCTAAGGTGTGACTCAGCTGACTCAGGATGGGGCTTCCTCCTATTACTGAAGGCCCACTATGGAAGGTCCCGGAAAGTGAGAAAGCCATGAAGGTAGCAGGCAGAGGCTTGAAGTCAATGGAACCCCGGAGAGAAGAGAGAAGCCAGAGGAGGCTGCCATGTGCATTGCCACGTGACAGAGAAGCCAAAGACTGAGGATTGCTGGTAGCCAGCCCCAGAAAGTTAGTCTTCCAGGAGAAAGCATCACCTTGATGATGGCATGATTTTGAGGCTAGGAGAACCTAGCCTCAAACAGTAAATGCCTGTTGTTCAAGCCAAACTAATACATGGTATTTGCTTTAGCAGCCAGGAAACTAAAACATTGATCAAATTTGGGCAATAAAACAAACCTATCAAACAAAACTCTTCAAAAGAAGCAATGAGAGAAAATGCTTCCCATTTATACCCAAGTCCCCTTCCCTGTGGTGAGGAACAGATCCAAGGTCAAACTCCTCTGAGTTGGGCCAGACCTTGGATGATGTGCCCCCTGCCTAAGACCCTGCCATGGCTTCCTGCCGCTTTCGGGATAAAAACACAACTTTTAACATCACCAGGCTTCTGCCAGCTACTCTGGCCCCTTGTGGAGCCACATTCCTCTGGGAAGTCACTCCTTGCATTCATCCCTGCCCCAGCCTTCGCACGTGCAGTCCCTTCCACCTGGAATGCTATTCCCTTCCCTTCTATACTTGGTGAATGTCGACTTGCCTTTCAGTGCTTTGCTGGAGCATCCCTTTCTCAGGGATGTCTTTCTGAAGCCCCCCAGCAGACTCAGGTCCTGCGTTATGAGCTCACAGGCGGTGTGCCTCTCCTGCCTGGTGTTTTCATGGTTACCACTTTATGGTGGTTCTTCCATGATTATTTCATTAATGTCAGTTTTCCTGAAGAGACAGTGAGTTCAATGAGACTAGGAACCATATCTTGGTTTGCTGGCCACTGTGGGAGGGATGGTGTTATGCTGGGAGGCAGGACAGGACCTTTAGTGCTAAATTGGGAAAATTCCAGGCTGAGATGGTCTCCCTAGAAACAACTGAGGAAAGAGCACCTGCCCATCCCCACACACAGTCACTCAGGGTTTCTGGTCACTATAGAAGAGGCCACAGCTCTGCTGCAGATAGGCAGGACTCAGGGAAGAGGCCTGGCAGTATTCTGGGCACCGACAGATGCTCTGGTCTCACAGTTCAGAAAGCAGAGGTGCTCGCATCAAACTTGAGAATATGCACTGCAACTGCAGGGAGAAGGCCTGAGATGGCCACTGTCCCTCTCTCAGATATTCCATTCTTTCCTTCCCTCTTCCTCCCCATGCCTTCTGGAAGGCAGCTGTCACTGCAGGAGGAGGACGTGCTGAACAGAACAAGGCGGACAAGCCAATGAAGGGCTTCATGGGGAACTAAGCTGCACATCAGCTGCCGCTTCCCCCAGCCCTTCCCCACACTCGCTCCATGATGAGAAAAGGCCTTTCATTGGAAGCTCACTTCTCCCACCGCCTTATACCCCAGATCCCAAGCAGCTGGGTCCTACTCTTCCAGCTCAGTGTTATCAGGAAGAAATAGAAACTGAACTACATAATGTGATTTTAAGTTGCTGAGTAGTCACATTAAAAAAGTTAAAAGGTAAAATTAATTTTAATGGTATATTTTATTTAGCTCATTATATAAAAAAAATAACTTCGACATGCAAACAAAAAAAAATTACTAACGAGATATTTTACATTCCTTTTCCTTTGTACTAAGTCTCTGAATTTCAGAGTTTATTTTACATGTATAATCACATCTCAATTTAGAAGCTAAATATTCACCGGAAATCCTTGATGTGGATCTAGATTTCACAAAATTTACAGTTGAAAAGAGGAAATTCACACATCCAGGATGATCTGAGCATACTTAAAAGTTTCCCAATAAATAAATGAAGAACCAGTTTAAATTTTGAATTTAAATTAATTAAAGTTAAATAAAATTCAAAATTCAGTTCTTCAGTCAGACTTGTCACATTTCAAGTGCCCAGTAGCCAGATGATGGTGGGGGCTGCCGAAGCAGAGGGCACAGGAATAGAATAGTTTCCCTTTGTTCTTCTCTACCCAATCCTCTCAATTCCTGCCAACATCTAAAACAAGATTAAAAAAAAAAAAGGCACAGGGAAAGATGAGATTAAAAATAACAACTCTTAGGGCACAGACTTCCACCACAGCCAATGAGGAACCAGGTATTAATAACTGTCAAAGTCTGGGATTTATTTTTTTTTTAAGTCTTTAGCATAAACCGTGTGATGTTACAGATGTGCAGTTACAGACCCCCTCAAGGGGTTGGGCGGCCAGGCATGAGAAAGGCCACAGCCCAGAGGCAGCCACCTGAGGCTTTCCCAGCTGGCAACCAAAGGCTGGACCTGGGCTGTGATGGTGAGCAGAATGCCCCGTGACCTGGCACAATGAGGTGAGAAGCAGGCTCCTGGTGGGCTGATAGAAAGGACTGCTGCGAATGGGCCCAAGTTCCGGGAGCCTTCCACTCTTGCTGGACAGTGGGACCTGTGGCCTTTACCCCTCATGGCAGGCCCTGAGATCTGACCCGAATAACCTCCGTTTTGAGAGCTCTGGTGGTGAGATGCTATGGGGCCTCTGCGACATTCTCGTGGCTGCCCTAAGTGACCTTTTGCTAGCTGATGGCCAGGGCTCCTTAAAGGACAGAGAGCCTGGATCCCATCCAACCTACAGAACAGGCTGGATGATGAGTTTGGGGTCTCCTTGGGCTGGAGGTGTGTTTAATAAAAGTCTGTGAGGGGGCGGAATTTGATCTGAGATTTGCCTTCCGTAGAACCAAGCAGGGAGCAGTTATCCCTAATCCACCCAAACTTTTCTACGGCTACAGTCCCAGAAAGAAACCAAAGAGCAGCGCATGACCAAAAAAAAAGAGCTTAAGAGCTGTACATGACCAAAAAGAACCTAAGAGCTGTGCATGACCAAAAAGAACCTAAGAGCTGTGCATGACCAAAAAGAACCTAAGAGCTGTGTACACCAAACTGGTTTAACTCAGTTCAAGATAATCCTTTAGTTGATGCATCATTTGGAGGTTCCAGTTAGGAGAATCCAGATGACTGGCAGGGATGGCTGGGGTCATGGGATGGCCCAGTGTCACTTTCAAATTTAGTATTTGTACAACATTATATTTGCATAAATTTGCTTAATGCCAGGCACTGTGCTAAGCACTATCTGTAGGTTCCTGTTTCATCTTCAGAGAAACTCAAGGAGACAAGTATTACTACTGTCATCATTTCTACTTTATAAAGGAGGAATCTGAGGCACAGAGATGTCAAGTCACTTGCCCAAGGTCACACTGCTGGTAAGTGATAAGTGTCAAGAGTGGAACCCAGGCTTGTTTGATCCAGAGCCCATGCTCTAAACCATTGTGCAGTAAACTTAATTAAGTGGAAAGTTATTCACAATTTATTGTAAAATATTTTAAAAGGCAGGTTACCAGTGTTAAGTTTATCACTCTATATATCTTCTGTACTCAATGACTCTTCCCTCACCCCACCACCTCATTAGCTCTTGCCGTTAACATTGAGCCGTGAAGCTTGGGCCTTATTGCCTGTGGAGAGAGAAGAGTGAACACCACCTCGATACGTGGTCCTCGACCAGGTGATTCCGCACCTAGGAGATATCTGACAGTGTCTGGAGACATTTTCGGTGGTCACAGCTGGGGAACTGCTTCTGGTATCTAAGAGGTAGAGCCCAGAGATGCTGCTAAATATCCTACAGTGCATATGACAGCCCCACAACAAAGGTTTATCTAGCCCCGATGTCAGCAGTGCCGAGATTGAGAAATCCTGACCTAGACTAGTTAGGTCCTATGCTTTGGGTTTCCAAGTGGAGCTCCTCAAATCTAAAGAAAGGTAATGGTCTGAAAGCAAAGAATTTCTAATTATTTAAAGAGCCCAGCTTTTTTTTAAGAGAGGAAAAGGTTTTCTCAGAACTCTCAATACTAAGTGTTTTCTTTCAAAAGCCAGCCTGGAGCGGGTGTACGAGTGGCTCAGGGGTAGAATGTTCACCTTCCACGCGAACCCGTGGGAGGCATGGGTTTGATTCCCAGACCATGCACATAAAAAAAATAAAAAAGCCAGCCTGGAGGACAGGAACAGAGCTTACCACAAAGCATGGAGTAGAGCACATTCATGTGTAGGTTCCCAGAATCTGACAAAAGGAGTATGCCATTACACAGGAGGATGAAAACCCTTTAAAGGTGTGTGTGTGGGGGGGGGGGGTGCAGAGAAGCAGGGGAATGACGGAGAATGTGTGGAGTTAGGTATCATGGTCTCCTGTCCCTGTTTCAACCCAGACGACATGCTGGTGGAGACCATGGTGGAAACGCCCAGGTAGATTTGAGGCCCTGTAAGCCAAAGAACTTCTTCACTTTCCAGGAAGATTGGAAGTTCCTTTGAGAAGTCCCAGGTTCAGCATCTCACTGGAGAAAGATGATATTCAGTGGAAAATTTAAAAATGGCTAAGTACCAAAAAAGAAGGAGGAGGAGGAGGAGGAAGGGCGGGGAGGAGGAGGAAGAAGGGGAGGAGGGAGAAGGGGAGGAGGAGGGAGATGGGAAGAGCAAGAGGAAGAAGAAGAAACAGCTTATGCATCTATCAGTAAAAGAATGGATAAACTGCAATGTGCTCATATAATGGAATACTGCGAAGGAATAAGCTCATTCATACAGACAATAAAACGGATGAATTTTAAACATATTATGCTGAGTGAAAGAAGCCTTACACAAAACAACATATATGATTCCATTTATCTGAGATTCTAGAACAGGAATTCATGGTGGGAAAAAATTCGGTAGAGTAACTGACTCTGGGATGGACTGGGAACTGACTGGGAAGGGAACGAGGGAACCTTCAGGGGTGATGTTAATGCTGTCTAACTTGATACATGGGTGTGCACAGTTGTCAAAACTCAATGAGTGCTCACTTGAGATGTGTGCATTTCATTTGGGGGTGGCCAGCATCCGAGATGGTCCCAGTAATTCTTGTTTCATGTTCCCATCCTTGAAGAGTCCTCTCCTGCCCTGATAGGGCTGATCTATGTAACCGATAGGAAATTGTAGAAACGATGGCATAAGACTTCTGAGGCTAGACCACAGAAGACACTATGGCTTCTTCCTTGTTCTCTTGGATTACCTGCTCTGGAGGAATCAGCTTCCATTTCTTGAGGATACTCATGTAATGAAGAACCAAGGCCTCTGACCAACAGCTGTATGAGTGTGCCATCTTGAAATTGGACCCTGCAGCTCTAGTCAAGCCTTTGGATGAATGTCAACGACTTGACCTCAACCTCAGGAGAGACCCTGAGCCAGTTACCCTATTGAGCCAGTTACCCTGTTAAGTCAAATTTCCGACCAACAGAAATCGTGTAAGATAATACGTGTTTATTGTCATTTCAGTCTGCTAAGTTTTGGAGTATTTTGTTATGCAACAATTAATAACTAGTATAAACTGTAGGTTAATTTTACATTAAGCAACAAATACTGTAAACAAATACTGAATTCTAGAGAATGGTATGTGTGCAAAAGTATCTAGAGGGTAGTGTACAGACGTCTTCAATTTATTCCATGCTTTGTGGTAAACTCTGTGTTGTGGGCCTCCAGGCTGGTTCTTGACAGAAAACAGTTTTGAGAAAACCTTCTCCTTTCTTTTTTTTTTTTTTTTGTCAAAGTATTTTATGTTTACTCTCAAAATTGAAGCTTAAAACAATCTTAAACTAATGTTTGGTAAACAATATAGAGCATATTTGGTGATGGAGAGCTGTGAGAGAATTACTTCTCCTTTCTTAAAAAAGCTGGGCTCTTTAATTAGAAATTCTTTGCTTTTAGACCATTACCTTTCTTTAGATTTGAGGAGCTCGACTTGGAAACCCAAAGCCAAGGACCTAACTATTCTACAACAGGATTTCTCAATCTCAGCACTACTGACATTTGGGCCAGATAAACCTTTGTTGTAGGGCCGTCCTGTGCATTATGGGATATTTAGCAACATCCGTGGGCTCTATATCTTAGATGCCAGTAGCAGTCTCCCAGCTGTGTTTCCAGATACTGTAAATGTCCCCTAGGTGCATTAAAAATATGATGGATTAACGAATGGATAAAAGGATTGACAAACACGAATAAAATAACTCAAGCAAAATGTTAATGATAGAATCTAGCTTTTGTGTATTCAGAGGTTTCTTGTAAAATTCTTTTTTATTTTGCTGTATGTTCGAAAATTTTCAAAATAAAACGTTGGGGGGACAAGTCTGTAAGTGAAATCACTGCCCTCCCCCCTACTTGGGACATGCCATCCAGGGGTGAAAGTCTCCTTGGCGACGTGGGAGATGACTCCCAGGGATAAGTCTGGCCCTGGCACCATGGGATCAACAATTCCAATCTGAACAAAAGAGGGAAAAAAAGTGTAGCTAATAAACTATCAGTGGTATCAGTGTCTGAGAGAATTCAAATAGAGTTGAGAGGCTACTCTGGAGGTCACTCTTATGCAAGCTTCAGTTAGACATTGCTACCTATGTCTATTATTCCAGTCAATCCTAAAGAATACCTAGGGCAATATATAAGATTCTACAAACGTTCCATGTACTAGGGTAACTTTCCAGAAACCTACAACCTCCAGACGGGTCCCTCGACCATATAAGTCCTGAAACCTAGAAGGCTCAGCCCTCCAGAACATCAGCTAGTTCCATCTCCCTACCCCATATGACAGCCCCTTCCAACATGAAAAAGGTAGAATGGCCATAGCCCAAATACCCCTAAAGAGTGTGACAGAAAGATTAAAGGTGATGGTGGAGTTATACAGAGAAGGTAGGGTTTAACAAGTGAATATGATTGTTGAATTATTAAATTGATATTTCTTTTAGTATCCAGTATCTTAGAACAGCTAGAAGTAAAACCCTAAAATTGTGGAATTGTATCCCATACCAAACTCTGAAATCTGTTCCACAACTAATTGTTGTGTAGTGTTTTGAAATTTATTGCTTTTTTGTATGTATGTTATTTTTCACAAAAAAGAAAAACAAAGTCAATTGTGATGATAAAAAATTTATTCCTTCTAGCCTCCTATATTTTGCAGCAGCTAGAAGGAAAAATCTGAGATGATGGTATGGTAGCCCATGACAAACTCTGGGATCTGTCCTGTAACTACTTATTGAAGAATGCTTTGAAAACTACTGCTTTTTTATTTCTTTGATTTATATATATGTATTATACAATAAAAAAGTTAAAAAAATGTTGGGGGGAATGGCTGCATGATTTCTTAACTTGGGTGGTAGGTAACGGAGATTCATTTTATGACGACGACAACAAGAAGGAAGATGATATACTGTCAAGATCAATTTCATTTACTCTTTAGTTTGCATATTTCATAGTAATTTTTATTATCTTAATGGTTGAGGAAGGTGACTATGTGAATGGTCCTGGGCCAGACCAGGGATGGGTATGGAGGCCTCGGGAGACCTGGGGACCTGGAGGGGTCTGGGGCAGGAAGAAGGAGGACAGAGGATTGGACCTCAATGCCAGAGGCCCTGGAGGCATCCTGGAATTCATGCCTCGGGACCAAGTCTACTTAGAGACTCTGCCACTGAGGGTGGTGGAATCGAGGGAAACGCTGACAGGCAGGAAACCTCCTCACCAAGTGCCATGAAGCCTTCAAGGGGTGAGAGGGTGAGGGAAGGAAAGCCTGAAGGCTGTGGTGTCCCAAAGTGACCAGGCTGTGAGTAGGCAGACACTGGGACAACAATCCTTAAATGTGACAGTAAAAAAAGATAGATGAGATTATATTGAATATACTCCTCTCGGGAAGTTATTTTCCTCAATAAGCCTCAGTTTCCCCAAATGCCAATAAAATATTTAAAAACCTCCTAGGGCTATTGTGGGCAAATGGGATATTAGTCTCAGATATTTCTGCACATCTGAATATCTCAGTCAAAGGGTATAAACTTATATCCTACTATGCGTTCACATGGGTACACACACACATACACATCCCACACGAGTACTGATAATGGATATATGAGTTCAGCACAAAGTGTGAAGGGCTATGCACAGGGGAACCTGGATGACTAGATGATAAGAATTATAGCTGAGTTTTCATACTTTCTGTTCATCCTCGTTTTCTTCACAATTGATTATGTTATTTTAGGTTCAGAGAAAATAAGCAAAAAATAAGAACCACTCTCATGGCTGTAAATCCCTGCCATAAGCCACAAATGGAAGCGCCAATGAATACCTTGCTTGAAGACAGGAGACGTATGGGTACTATCCATCATAAAAGAGAACATCTTTCCACTGGCACTCACAGGCCGCTTGTGGGAGGCAGGCTGGACCATTGTGGGCCTGGGGATCCCCTGGGACCAGCTCCTCTGCACTGAGGCTGGATGGATGTCGGGGTGAAAGGGCATCTGTGGTGGAGGGGATGGCTGGTTTGACTGCTGTGCAGCCAGAGGTGGCTGAGGCTTTGGCCAGGGTCCTGGGCCACTCATCCATGGGTTAGAGACCTGCAGGGGCAGAGAGGAGGGTCAGGGAGGTTACAATCAGCTGGGATGGTCTCCACCCCTTTGTCTTAGCCACAGAATTGCTGCCCCAGATCTCAGCTTTTAAGTCAGTTCCCCTGGGAAGCCTTCTTGGACTCTCCCCAAGTTTGGGATGGTGGCCTCCTGCCAGGGTTCACACAACATTCCATCACATCACCACTTATCGAGTGCCTTCTTGATTTCAGGCTTCTTGCCGAGAGGTTTGCATGCATTAACTCATTTAATACACATAATGTTCTGTGAGGCTGAGCAAGGTCTAGTGGCTTTCTCAAGATCACAGATTTGGTAGTGAGCTGCTGAGTCAGTAGAATGCCAACTCTAAGATTACTACGGGCTTTCAGTCTATCTGGCTGTTCTAGTTTGCTAGCTGCCGGAATGCAATATACCAGAAACGGAATGGGTTTTAAAAAGGGGAATTTAATAAGTTGCTAGTTTACAGTTCTAAGGCTGAGATAATGTCTCAATCAAGCAAATCTATAGAAATGTCCAATCAAAGGTATCCAGGGAAAGATACCTTGGTTCAAGAAGGCTGATGAAGTTCAGGGTTTCTCTTTCATCTGAGAAGTCACATGGCAAACACAGTCACAGTTTCTCTCTCATCTGGAAAGGCAAATGGCGAACACGGTCAGGGTTACTCTCTCATCTGGAAGGGCACATGGCAAACACGGCATCATCTTCTACCTTCTCCTGGCTTCCTGTTTCATGAAGCTCCCCGGGAGGCATTTTCCTTCTTCATCTCCAAAGGTCGCTGGCTGGTGGACTCTCTGCTTCGAGGTGCTGCAGCATTCTCTGCTCTCTCCGAATCTCTTTCATTCTCCAAAACGTTTCCTCTTTTACAGGACCCCAGAAATTTATGGTTGGAGACACCAAATGGGTGGAGACATGTCGTCACCTAATCCATTTAACAACCACTCTCGATTACATCACATCTCCGGGGAGAAGATCTGATTACAGTTTCAAACATACAGTATTGAATAGGAATTATTCTGCCTTTACGAAATGGGATTTAGACCAAAACATGGCTTCTCTAGGGGACATACACCCCTTCAAACCAGCATACTGGCTTACCATTGCATCCTCAGCACCTAGAAGATCCTCAAATATTGGTTGGAAGAATGAATGAGCAAATCATTCCTATTCAAGCTCAGTTCTGCAGGATTCCACAGCCTGTTCTTTTTTCATCCAAGTGGCAGCTTCCTTTGGCACTTTTCCTCTGTCCCCTCCTTGGCTGAAAGCTCTAGGACCCCGATTGTTTCATTAACCTTTGGTTCTTGTGATGGCTGGGTTCAGGTGTCAACTTGGCCAGGTGATGGTGCCCAGTTGTCTTGTCAATTAAGTACTGGCTTAACTGTTGCTGCAAGGATATTTCCTGGCTGGTTGATAAACCAGAAGGCTGGTTTATCAGTTGATTGCATCTGTGACTGATCACATCTGCAATCAACTAAGTTGGTGTGTCTTCCACAAACAAAATAATCCAATCAGTTGATTTGATCCAATGAGTTGAAGACTTAAGGGAGAAGAGAGAATTTTCATCTCTTCTTCAGCCAGTGGGCCTCTCCTGTGGAGTTTGTCCTTCACTGAAGTTGCCAGACTGACAGACTGCCTTATGGATTTTGGACTCTTGTGTCCCATGGTTGTGTGAGACAGTTTTATAGATCTTGCCTGTTGGTTTTGTTTCTCTAGCAAACCCTGACAAATACAGCTTGGTACCTGGAGTGATTTTTGAGAAACAGAATCTTAAAAATGGGTTTTTGCGATTGGTTTTCTACTCTAATTAGACTCAAAGGCACTAATAACTATTTCCAATAATCCAAGATGGCATTGACAGTCCATGGTGTGAATTGGCAATAGAGATATGCAAAATATCACCACTTGATTTTGCTAACTGTATGCTTATATGAGACCAGGCTCTGGGTGAGAGTATTTTTGACACCTAACAGAATTTTGTGGAATTAAGAGGTATAATGATATTGGCTGGCTGTTCTTACATATGCTGGATATAGTTAAGAGGGAAAGGGATGAGCTTCAAATTCGCAACTTAAATGCCATATGAAAGACGTAAAAGTTTCTATGTGTGCCCTGAAAGAAACTCTTATTTCCTGTGGTTGCAGAATTAAGATCTCTGAAAACCAGACCCAGAGCATCACCGTGTGAATAGGAGATTTACAACATAAACTAAATTCTCAACCTTGCAGGGTGTCTCCTTTTAAAGTAAGGGCTTTGACTGGAAAAGAATGGGATCCTAAAACTTGGGATGGAGACAGATGAGTTGATAAGGATGGCAGTGGGGACATAGAAGCCCTGGATTCTGCTGAGTCTTTGCTAGATAGACCTGTAATAGCCTGACCAGAGGAAACAGCTACCCCACCTCTAGCCTGCCCTGAGGAAACAGTCTCCCAGCCTCCAGTCAAACCTGAGAAGTCTGGCATCCAACCTCCATTTTAAGAGATTAAACAGTCTTCACTCCTCTGTCTCTGGATATTAATCCTGTTTCAGCAGATGAAACTACAGTGGAATGCCCTGAGGTAATTGGCTCGAAAGGTACTTCTAATTTTTTTCATGACCCATCCCCGCCATTCCTTTTTTCTTAAAGACCTATAACCAGACTAAAGTCCCAACAGGTCCTGAAAGGTGAGGTACAAAGTGTCACCCATGAGGAGGTACACTATACTCCAAGGAACTGCAAGAGTTTTCCAACTTATATAGACAGAAATCAGGGGAATATGTATGGGAATGGATATTAAGGGTGTAGGTTGATGGTAGAAGGAATATAAAGTTGGATCAAGCTGAATTTACTGAGATGGGCCCACTAAGCAGAGATTCTGCATTCAGTGTTGTAGCTCAAGGGGTTAGAAAGGGCATTAATAGCTTGTTTGGGTGATTGGCTGAAACATGGATCAAAAGGTAGCTGACATTACCTGAAGGTGAAAAGCCAGAATTGCCCTGGTATAATGTAGATGAGGGAATCCAAAGGCTTAGATAGATTGGAATGTTAGAGTGGATTTATCATGGAAGATCTGCTCACACTCCCTAGGAAAGTCCAGAGGACACACCTTTTACCAGGATTTTGAGGAATAAATTTGTGAGACCAACTCAATCGTCCCTGAAGAACTCTGTAGTCACCCTTCTCTGTAGGTGAGATATTACTGTGGGAGCTGCTGTCACTGAACTGAAATCCTTAAACACAATGGGGATGATCGATTCCAACTTGGCAGAAGCCATGTGGCAACAGTTAATCGCCACAGACAAGATAGGCATGGATACCATAATAGACAGCAGACTCAAAGCAGCAGTCAAAATAATCTGACTCAAAAAAAAAAGGAGGGCAGGCAATGGTGGCTCAGTGGCAGATTTCTCATCTGTCATGCCGGAGACCTGGGTTCAATTCCCGAAGCCTAGGCAGGTGATGGTGCCCAGTTGTGTGGTCAGTCAAGTACTCGCCTAACCATTTCTGCAAGGATATTTCATGGCTGTTTGATAAACCAGAAGGCTGGTCTATTAAATCATCAATTAGTTGACTGCATCTGTGACTGATTACATCTATGATCAACTAAGGGTGTGTGTTCTACAAACAAGAGAATCTCATCAGTTGGATTTGATCCAATCAGTTGAAGACTTTCAAGGGGGAAAGAGAGAATTCACTTCTGCAGCCAGCGAGCCTCTCCTGTGGAATTCGCTGAGACTCTTCATTGGAGTTGCCAGACTCGCAGCCTGCCTAATGGATTTTGGACTCTCACATTGCCATAAATGCATGAGACACTTTTATAAATCTTGCATTTACAGCTATCTCCTGTCAGTTCTGTTTCTTTAGAAACCCCTTACTAATATACCTACCACCCCCGATTCTTTTTTTTTAATTTTTAATTTTTTAAAAAAAATACCAAAAACCACCAAACAAACGCAAACATTCTTAACTTTTGATCATTCCCTTCTACATATATAATCAGTAATTCACAATATCATCACATAGTTGCATATTCATCATCATGATCATTTCTTGGAATATTTGCATCTACTCAGAAAAAGAAAAAGACAACAGAGAAAAATTCATACATACCATACCCCTTACCCCTCCCTTTCATTGATCACTATTAAAAAAAACTAAATTTATTTTAATATTTGTTCCCCCTATTATTCATTTTTATTCCAAATGTTTTACTCATCTGTTGATAAGGCAGATAAAAGGAGCATCAGACACAACGTTTTCACAATCACACAGTCACATTGTGAACGATATATCATTATACAATCACCTTAAGAAACATGGCTACTGGAACACAGCTCTACATTTTTAGACAGTTCCCTCCAGCCTCTCCATTACATCTTGACTAACAAGGTTATATCTATTTAATACGTAAGAATAACCTCCAGGATAACCTCTCGACTCTGTTTGGAATCTCTCAGCCATTGACACTTTATTTTGTCTCATTTCAGTCTTCCCCCTTTTGGTCGAGAAAATTTTCTCAATCCCTTGATGCTGAGTCTCAGCTCATTCTAGGGGTTTTCTCAATCCCTTGATGCTGAGTCTCAGCTCATTCCAGGATTTCTGTCCCACGTTGCCAGGAAGGTCCACACCCCTGGGAGTCAAGTCCCACGTAGACAGGGGGAGGGCAGTGAGTTTGCTTGTTGTGTTGGCTGGAGAGAGAGCCACACCTGAGCAACAAAAGAGGTTCTCTTGGGAATGACTCTTAGGCCTAATTTTAAATTGGCTTGACCTATCCTTTGTGGGGTTAAGTTTCATATGAACAAACCCCAAGATTGGCACCACTGATTCTTGGCATATGCTCCATAAATATCTGTTAGGAACCTTCAGTCATCTGACCCTGGGGAAGATGTCTGTAGCTACTTCTAATGGGAGACACACAAAAATCCATCTAACCTTGGAAAGCCAAAGGTTGAGAAGGTTGAGAAGAGATGACACCTGGTTTTGTTTGGGTTTAACTCTTTGGCAGTGGTTTCTCCTCACTACTCTCTCTTGCCTAATGACTCAAGGAGGACATGGATGAGCACAGTCATTTATTGCACTGAACTTATCCAGTTCTCTTCAGGACAGCAGGTCTCTTTATTCCTGTTTTACAAACGAGGCCTGGAAAGGTTAAGGAATTTGCTCACAGCTAAGCTGGTTGAGGTAGAGAAAGGCTTGGAATCAAGGTCCATCTGTCTCTCTCTCTCTCTCTCTCTCTCTCTCTCTCTCTCTCTCTCTCTCTGTCCTTACCTCCCTCCCAAGGGCAGAAACACATTTTTTTTTAAAGGGGAATTTAATAAGTTGTTAGTTTGCAGTTTAAAGCTGTGAAAATGTCCCAACTAAAAGTAAGACTATAGAAATGCCCACTCTCAGGCAAACAGAGAAAGATACCTTGGAAGGCCGATGATATTCAGGGAGAAACACACACTTTGACATGAGAAGCTAAGTTCAAATGTCAGCCCTGCTGTGTGCTGCCTCTACAGGGCTGCACATCTATTCTCCAGGGATCACGTTTCTCCCATGGACTGGAAGGAATATAAGTCCCAAGGTACATGAAGAGGAACAGGACAGAATGCCTCTAAAAACGAGCCTTGGCAGACAGAACTTTCAGTAGCTCTCAGGAGCTTGTTTTTATTCAAGAAGAAGCTTCTCCACTCACTCAGGATCCTGAATCAATATTTAAGCTACAAGTTTTCATGCAGCAAGTCAAGGATCCCCTGTGTTCCCCTTGAATGACCCTCTTGGAGAAAGTGACAACTCTGTTCGGGAAAATCAATCACCTGCACTTTAGCCACCTGGGGCAGCAGGCCCAGCATTCCTAATGACAGGAGCCCACTGATCTCTTATGGGAAATGGGACTTGGCAGCATTTCAAAACTCAAAGTGTTATGTTTAGTCTCAAATTTCTCTCTCCTCATCCCTATACTTTCTTCTTCTTCCTTTCTTTAGTATCAGACTGAGCTATCATCTTGAACCCTAGAATAACTTCTCTGTCCATCATCTCCCTTTTTCCCCTCTGGGGTATCTTGACTCGATTATTCCTATTTTCTCATTGGTTGAAGAAATATTTATTGAATGAATATGCTGAAGGTGAGAAGATTAAATTCTAATGTGTCTTACTCTAGCTTTAAAAATTGGAAATTTAAAGCATATTGGCAGTGGTGTAGGAATTTATCTTCTTGTTGAGATGCTCAAGGGAACCTCTCAGGTAACTATCCATTTCAGACTAACTGCTGATCAGATCTCATGCCTCAGTCCTTCCACTTTTGTAAGGAAATAGGGACTTTCTTTCCTTTGCTCTCACCCATTGTTGTGCGTGGGGCAAAGCCACCAGTCAATCACATTCACTGGCCATAGTGATCGGTTCATGGGTGGAGCATGGGATCCAATCAGAGCCAAGGGGACACAGTGGTCCCTGAAGGGACACCAGCTGCTACCAGCATCCTCCTGAGATATCGTGAAGCTTGAGAATGTAACCAACACCCAGGAAGTGGCACTGAGACGAGACGTAGGGAGGGGGAAGCTGGTTTTGAGCCCTGGTTCCCGCTGCATCCTGAACTACTCAGCATGAGTCGGAGCTGGGTTCTGTCACCTGTGGCACCCAGCCCTAACTGAGAGGTCATTAAAAAAGGGAAGAGTATCAAAGATGTGCAAATACAGCAAAGACAGCAATTGGCTTTTTGGATTAAAAAATTTAAAAAAATTTAAGCTCTGGCTGGTTGTCTTTAGTTGAAAGGCTAAAGTTGTTTTTTAGGCAGGTGTGTTGGCTTGAAACTATTATGTACCCCAGAAAAGTCATGTCTTAATCCTGATCCAATTTTGTGAGGCCTGACCTATTACTTAGGGTGGTGTTCTAGTTTGCTAGCTGCTGGAATGCAATAAACTGAAACAGAATGGCTTTTAAAAAGGGGGATTTAATAAGTTGCTAGCTTACAGTTCTAAGGCTGAGAAAATGTCCCAATTAAAACAAGTCTATAGAAATGTCCAATCTAAGGCATCCAGGGAAAGATACCTTTGTTCAAGAAGGCTGATGAAGTTCAGAGTTTCTCTCTCAAGTGAGAAGGCACATGGCAAACACAGTCAAGGGTTCTCTCTCAGCTGGAAGGGCACGTGACGAACAAGGCATCATCTGCTAGCTTTCTCTCCTGGCTTCTGCTTTCATGAAGCTCCCTGGAAGGCATTTTCCTTCTTCAACTCCAAAGGACGCTGGCTAGTTGACTCTGCTTCGTGGTAATGCAGCATTCTCTACTCTCTCCAAATCTCTCATTCTCCAAAATGTTTCCTCTTTTATAGGACTTCAGAAACTAATCAAGACCCACCCAAATGGGTGGAGACAAGCCTCTACCTAACCCAGCTTAACAACCACTCTTGATTAAATCACATCTCCAGGGAGATGATCTGATTATAGTTTCAAATATACAATACTGAATAGGGATTAGAAGAAATGGCTGCCTTTACAAAATGGGATTAGGATTAAAACATGGCTTTTCTAGGGTACATACATCATTTCAAACCAGCACATTCCACCCTCTGGACCCTAAAAAAGACATGTTTTCCCCGTATACAAAATACATTCATTCCATAAGAATATTAGAGAACCTAAAACCATTCCAGTAACATTTAAAATACAAGATTAATACAAGGTTAAAATCAGCACAAAGTCTCATCAAAGTTAGTTAAAGGCATGGACAGTCCTAAAGCAAAATTTTCTCAATTTGCTCTGGACTTTTGAAAACTCATAATAAGTTATTTGCTGCAAACATACAAAGGAACAGTCATGGGATATATATACACATTTCCATAGGGAGGAACAAACACAGGGGTCACCGGACCCATACAGTTTCGAAAACCTACAAGGCAAAGTCCATTAGATTTCAGAGTCTGAGAATTACTTACCTTCGGGGCTTTACAAAGTGGTAGTCCCACCCTTTCCAAAGGCCTAGGCAGAGGCCTGCCTCTCTCCTAACGCAAACTTGGGGGGCATTGGGGAGAACACCTTTTTCTTGGCTCCACCCTCTCCAAGCATTGGGGCTGCATTGAGGCTCTCTACCATCTCCGGGGCACACGCTCAACCCCTCCATGTGGTGGCAGCCAGGCTCTCCCCAACCCCCAAGGAATGTGCTTCACCCTCTCCAAGGCCTGAGGCGGCATGAGTCTTCCACTGCAACGAGGTGGAAGGCCCATCCTCTGCCTTTGGGGCAAACCCACCCTCTCCATGGGTTTGAGTGGGTCTGCTCTCTTGGCCCGAGGTTTCTTGACTTCAGATCTCAGCCTCCATGGTTTTGCCTCTGAAGTTATTTTTCCTTCAATGTGTCCCTTCTCTGAACCCCCCAGTCCAGACTGGCAGTGGCTCTGTTTATACAGGTCCCACAGCATTCTCGTTGGCTTTCTATGCAGTAGCCTTGGATCACATCCATCAGACCTAAGGAGTTTCCACAAATCCTTCCTGGATAACTCCATCTCCAATCCTGGCTTTCTCTGAAATGGCTGATTGGTTCCACATTTGGTTAAATCCTCACACAGGGCACTATTCTCTGTGGTCTCCCTTTCTGGAGGCCCAGAATTTTCCAGGACATCAATTTCTGGTTTGTTTGTGCTCACAAGTTCAATTTTCAGCTTATCTCTCTCCTGTTGCATTTCACTATAAGCTGTGAGGAAAAACCAGGCTGCACTTTCGACATTTAATTTGGAGACCTCTTCTGCTAAATATCCAAGTTCGTGGCTTTTAAAATTTGCCTTCCAGCCAAAGCCACTAGTCAATTTTGCCAGATTATATGCCATTTTAAAACAAGGCTCATCTACCTTCCAGTCTGAAGTAATAAATGCCTCATTTCTGTCTGAGCTTTGTCACAGGTAGCTTTAGAGTCAACATTTCTACCGACAGTCTCTTCAAAGCATTTTAGGCCCTCTCTATCAAGCTCCTCACAACTCCTCCAAAATCTTCCCCTTATCCATTTAAAAAGCCATTCCAACACGTTTGGTATTTATAAACTGCAGGAGCACCACCCCACTCTCCGGTACCAAAGTCTGTTCTAGTTTGCTAGCTGCCAGAATGCAATAAACTGAAACAGAATGGCTTTTAAAAAGGGGAATTTAATATGTTGCTAGTTTACAGTTCTAAGGCCAAGAAAATGCCCCAATTAAAACAAGTCTATAGAAATGTCCCATCTAAGGCATCCAGGGAAAGATACCTTGGTTCAAGAAGGCTGGTGAAGTTCAGGGTTTCTCTCTCAAGTTGAGAAGGCACATGGCAAGCACAGTCAGGGTTTCTCTCAGCTGGAAGGGCACATGGTGAACACGGCATCATCTGCTAGCTTTCTCTCCTGGCTTCCGGTTTCATGAAGCTCCCTGGGAGGTGTTTTCCTTCTTCATCTCCAAAAGTCACTGGCTTGTGGACTCTCTGCTCCATGGTGCTGCAACATTCTCTGCTCTCTCTGAATCTCTTGTTCTCCAAAATATTTCCTCTTTTATAGGACTTCAGAAACTATCGAGACCCACCCAAGTGGGTGGAGACAAGCCTCTACCTAACCCAGCTTAACAACCACTCTTGATTAAATCACATCTCCAGGGAGATGATCTAATTACAGTTTCAAACATACAATACTGAATAGGGATGAGAAGAAATGGCTGCCTTTACAAAATGAGATTAGGATTAAAACATGGTTTTTCTAGGGTACATACATCATTTCAAACCAGCACAGATGGGAAACTTTGACTGTACTGTTTCCATGGAGATGTTTCCACCCCCAGCTGTGGGTGCGACCTTTGACTGGATTACTTCCATGGAGATGTGGCACACCCAAGTGTGGGTATAACCTTTTGATTAGATGGAGATATGACCCCATCCATTCCTGGTGGGTCTTGATTAGTTTACTGGAATCTTCTAAAAGGGGAAACATTTTGGAGAAGCCTCAGAGCCAATAGGAGACCCAGATACTTGGAGATGCAAAAAGTAAACACACCCAGGGAAGCTGTTTGAAACCAGAAACCAAAGTCCCCAGCAGATGCCAATCATGTGCCTTCCCAGCTGATAGAGGTGTTTTGGACCCATCGGTCTTTCTTGAGTCAAGGTACCTTTTTCTGGATGCCTTAGTTTGGACATTTTATGGTCTCAGAAATGTAAACTTACAACTTAATAAATTCCCTTTATAAAAGCCAACCCATTTCTCGTATATTGCATTTCTGCAGCTTTAACAAACCAACACAGCAGGCCTCCCCTTTTATAAGCAAGGTCAAAGTTTTCTCAGAAAGTACTGCTGGCAACCATAATGAAACAGGCAGGTTGTAAAAACAAATATAAGAAAAAGATTCACAATAAAAGCTAACTCCTGGGTCACATGAGAATGTAAATGGAGTGTGCGGTCAAGGTCAGTTATCAACAAATGTGTTTTTAGAAAATTTTATGTAAAAATACATATTGATGCCTCTCCCCCCACCTTTTTTTTTTTGCATGGGCAATGTGCTGGTTTGAAACGATGTATGTACCCTAGAAAAGCCATGTTTTAATCAAAATCCCATTTCATAAAGGCAGAATAATCCCTATTCAATACTGTATGTTTGAATCTGTAATTAGATCATCTCCTGGAGATGTAACCCAATCAAGAGTGGTTGTTAAACTGGATTAGGTGATGCCATGTCTCCACCCATTTGGGTGGGTCTTAATTAGTTTCTGGAGTCCTATAAAAGAGGAAACATTTTGGAGAATGAAGGAGATTCAGAGACAGCCAGAGAAGAATGACATAGCCATGAGAAGCAGAGAGCCCACTAGCCAGCGACCTTTGGAGATGAAGAAGGAAAATGCCTCCCGGGGAGCTTCATGAAACAGGAAGCCAGGAGAAGAAGTTAGCAGATGACTCTGTATTCACCATGTGCCCTTCGAAATGTGAAAGGAACCCTGACTGTGTTCACCATGTGCCCCTCCACTTGAGAGAGAAACCCTGAACTTCATCGGCCTTCTTGAACCAAGGTATCTCTCCCTGGATGCCTTAGATGGGACATTTCTATAGATTTGTTTTAATTGCGACGTTCTCTCGGCCTTAGAACTGTAAACTAGCAACTTATTAAATTCCCCTTTAAAAAGCCATTCTGTTTCTGGTATACTGCATTTCGGCAGCTAGCAAACTAGAACAGGCAGGCATCGGGAATCGAACCTGGGTCTTCGGCATGGCAGGCGAGAATTCTGCCACTGAACACCATCGCACTGCCCTGAGGCCTTTTTACTTTCTTCTTTTCTTCCCTCTATTCTCTGACCATATGGTATGTTACGTGGTTGGGTTTTTGTTGTTGTTGATTTTGAGGTGGCATATATTATATTCTAAGTCCCAATTTCTTCCACACTATGTTTAAAACAGCAGGCTGTCAACTACCTGGATTAACAGTGACCATCCCCACTGCTGAGTTTCTATCAGCTTGAACAAAAAGCAGTCAATGATTTAGCCAAGAAATCCCAATCCATTTTTTTTTCTGATTATCTACTTGTTTGTGTTATCACACCAATATCTGCTTCAAACCCTGTAAAGGATGCAGGTTGAGTAGGCACTCTAAAAAGTCAAGGTGGTTTATATGTAAAGAGTGTCTACAGGATACCTGCCCTCCGCCAGTAGGTTGTATCTAAGGTGGAGAAGCAGACCTAGCTCTTGAGAGCTGTGTGCTCAGCATATGTGCTCTCATTTAATGCACAGAGCATCCTGGGGTGGCCAGCTTTATCCCAATTTGTAGATTAAGAAACCGAACCTCAGCAAGCTTAACTAGCTTGCAGCCAGGAAGCAGTGATGCTGTCTGACTCCAAAAGCTAAGCTCTTAGAGCTTCTAGGTGATTTGAAGTTATAATTTATAACTGCTTTCCATACTTCCAAAAGGATCTTACATGATTGGTTAATGAAAAATAGCGTATGTTCTGGGGTTGTTGTTTTTTTTTTTTAAAGCAAATAAGAAATAGTGTGAAAAACCACCAAGTTGTTGCATGGGCTACTTGTAAACTGGATTTTCTAGAAGTGCTAACAACCTACTTATGGAAGCACTTATTCCCACCCATAAGGGAAATGCTAATTCCCTGGACGCAGCTCAGAGGACCATAGCCTCCCTGAAGGCAGGACCTAGGGCTTATAGTGCTGGGCCAGCTGGTATCGGCTAGTAAGAGATAATTATTAAATATTCAGGAATTTTATAAGCCAGTTGGTAAACATAGCCATCAAACAATTTTAATTATATTAATTTACAATTAAAGAAATTATATTAGAAATAAAGGTAATAAATACTTAAAGCTCAACCCTTCCTCATTACTTGCTGCCATGTCATTGTGGTCTACATTTGAGGTTATGCAGCTGATGTATGTATCTGATGGTAGAAACACTCTATAACAGTGTGCTGCTGTGTCTGGCAATGTTATACTGGTACTTTGCAAGTGGCCAAGGAAATCAGGAAATACTTTAATTTAAGGCTTGTTTTTTTTTTTGGTTCGATTGTCTACACTTAAGAAGGTGATGGAGAAAATGTTAATAAGACAGATTAAACTTAAAACTGTCATTTCTGTAGTCATCACATTATGAATAACAAAAGAAACTAAGGAAATATTCTTCGACTACCTGAAAACTATTACCTGATTCTATAAAGAAGTTTCTCATGTCATTGATGAACAGGTAAGATTCCAACACATCTCTCTGGTGTTTGTTTTGTCTTACTTGTGAATGTAAACAAAAATACCTACTAACATGTCCAGAGGGGAACGCACCTGTTTGTCAGCTGCAACCATAAATCAACCATTGATTTCCAGTGAAAATCAATGAAAGCTCTCTATGAGAATCAACTGGCTGTATGGACTTTACAATAAAGAGTATTGTATCGTTTACTGTTATCTGTAAAGTGCGTGCCACACATTCTTTATATCAGTAAATTTATAAAATATATGCCTACTTTATTATTATTATTATTTTTCATAAAGCCGGTTGTTGAACACATAGCAGCACATAGCACCACCCTCTGGTCTCAGCACCCAGCAAAATGCCTGGCACACACTCGAGGTGTTAGGTGACTGAACTGGACTGAAATAAACAACTGGCTAACAGAACTACGTAAAAAGTCCTTTGATTCAAGGCCTAGAAGAGCAGAAAAAATACAAGATGAGCCTGGAGCAGCTTCTAACAGTGGGAAGTAAGGAATGCTCTAAAACCAAAAGGTGAGAGAGAGACCAGAGGGGCAAAGCAACCAACCAGAAAGAGCATCCAGTGGCCAAAGCTAGAAAAAACAATATAGCATTGGCCTATAACCCATTGTTTTGATTTATTAAAGCTTCCAAATACAATATACCAGAAATAGACTGGATTTTCCAAAGGGATTTAAGTTACAAATTTTCAGTTTTAAGGCCATAAAAATGTCCAGATTAAGGCATCAACAAGAATATAACTTCACTTTATAAAGACCAAACAGTGCTGTTTCTCTGCCACATGGGAAGGCACATGGTGGTGTCTGCTGGTCCTTTGCTCCCAGGTTTTATTGCTTTCAGCTCCTGCTTCCAGCAGCCTCCTCTCTGAAATTTCTGTGGGTCCTCACTTAGCTTCTCTGGAGCAAAATCTGGATTTCATCTCTTAGCTTAGCTCTCCAAATGTCTGTGTCTTAGTTTCATTTCTCTGTTCTCCGTGTTGTTTCTCTAAGTATTTCCAAACATCTGCATCTGAGCATTCTCTAAAATGTTTCTTGCTTAAAGGACTCTAAGCTAATTAAAACCTACCCTAAATGGGTGGGGTGACAACTCCATGGAAAAAATAAAATCAAAGACCCCATCCTACACAATAGGGCTGCCCCACAAGATTGGATTAGGATGAAAAGAACATGGCTTTTTTTGGGTACATAACAGTTTCAAACCAGCCCCATAAAATATAAACAAACCATATAAAATAAATATACATGGGTCTATACTGATAAAAATAAATTATCGTATAAATAAATAAATGGGAGAGAAGAGATACATCTTCCTTACAGAAGAAGTTAATATATGCAGATACCCTCTTCCAGGAGGCAGAGTCTAATTTCTATTCTCTGCTTCCCACCCTGAGAGTGAGGGGGCTGTACTTGATAACTTGCTTCCAAAGCTAAGTATAGAATTGCCATAAGATCCAGCAACATTACTAGGTATATACTTGCAGAACTGAAGGCAAAGACACAAACAAACATTTGTACACCAATGTTTATAGTAGCATTATTTATGATTGCCAAGAGATGGAAACAGCACAAATGCCCATCAATGGAAGAAAGGCTAAACAAACTGTGGTATATATATACAATAGAATATTACACAGCTGTAATAGAGACTAAAGTCATGAAGCATGTGACAATGTGGGTGAATCTTGAGGACATTACTCCGAGTGGAGTTAGCTAGACACAAAAGGATAAATACTGATACGGGTCAAGATGGTGGCTTAACAATGGGCGCATTTTAGTTCGTCCTCCAGAACAACTACTAAATAACCAGAAACAGTACAGAACAGCTCCTGGGGCCACGTCAGTGACCAGACACACAGCGTACCCCAGTCTGGACCAGCTGGACCGACTGCGAGCCCCCACAGAACCGTGAGTTCCCAAAGCAGCGGTGGCTGGCGCCCCTACCCCACAGGCTGCTTCCCAGAGGGGAAAGGAAAGGAAATTTACCAGCAGCAGGGAATGAGCACAATTAAACGCCAATTGTGGAATTAATTAACAAATTCTGACTACTAAAAATAGGCCCCCAGCTTAGGTGAACCTGGTCAAAGTGGAGGTTGCTCATTTTTGCCACAGCACCAAGGGGGCAGGACTGACAGAAAAAGGGGAAAAAAAAAAAAAAGAAGGAAACAGAGGTTTTTGTGGCTGTGTTTCTACAAAGGCTTGACTGCCTTTGGATATAGTAGCAGGACTTCTCAGGCTGCAACTGTCGCAGGCATAGGCAGAAGTGAGCTCTTTTGGGGGCTTGTCTGGAGCCTGTGCCTTCCCCAGGGGAGGGGTAAAGCCCAACTCAGGTGGAATCCCTCTCTCAAGGAATTCAGACACCAGGGCTTCGTAATTTGAAGCCATTAAAACCAGCCTACAACCTCTCCTCTGTCTCCACCACACCCCCAGCAGGGAGAGTCCACCAAAGTTAAAGGTACTGCATCATCTTATGCTGGTGGGAACTGCAAGCAGACAAGTGCCACATACCTGGCAGGATAAGAAAAACAGAGCCCAGAGACTTCACAGGAAAGTCTTTTAACCTGCTGGGTCTCACCCTCAGGGAAAACTGATGCAGGTGACTCCTTCCCCCTGATAGGAGTCCAGTTTAGTCCGGGAAAACCTGGCTGGAGTCTATATTACCTATGTAGACCCTCCTAAGGGTGGGGAGGGAAAAGGCACCTTACAAGCAGGGCAAGAAACAAGAAAACAAGGACTGAAAAATTATCCTGTTAAACAAAACCTAAGTTAGAGGTCCAGAAAAAGCTGAACTGAAGGTCAAAGAACAGATAGACAACAAACTCATCTAGCAAGAAAACCGTAGGTAAGATAAGGGAAAGCAATCTCCAGAATAAACTAATTAAGGTAATTAAATGTCTAGACACCAGCAAAAAATAACAAATCACACCAGGAAAATTGAAGATATGGCCCAGTCAAAGGAACAAACCAATAGTTCAAATGAGATACAGGAGCTGAAACAATTAATTCAGAATATACGAACAGACATGGAAAACCTCATCAAAAATCAAATCAATGAATTGAGGGAGGATATGAAGAAGGCAAGGAATGAACAAAAAGAAGAAATGGAGGTCTGAAAAAACAAATCACAGAACTTATGGGAATGAAAGGTACAGCAGAAGAGCTGAAAAAAACAATGGAAACCTATAATGGTAGATTTCAAGAGACAGAGGTTAGGATTAGTGAACTGGGGGATGGAACATCTGAAATCCAACAAGAAACAGAAACTATAGGGAAAAGAATGGAAAAATATGAGCA
>PVIY010029215.1:0-32260 GCA_004026745.1 Myrmecophaga tridactyla
TCAAATGGGTGGAGACATGTCATCCCTTAATCCAGTTTAACAACCATTCTTAACTAAATCACATCAACCAGGGAGATGATCTCATTAGTTTCAAACATACAGCATTGAGTAGAGATTATTCTACCTTTATGAAATGGGATTTATATTAAAACATGACTTTTCTTAGGGGGCATACTTCCTTTCAAACCAGCACACATACTATACCCCTTACCCCTCCCTTTCATTCATCCACTAGCATTTCAATCTACTAAATTTATTTTAACATTTGTTCCCCCATTATTTATTTATTTTTAATCCATATGTTTTACTCATCTGTTGATAAGGTAGATGAAAGGAGCATCAGACAAGGTTTTTACAATCACATAGTCATTTTGCAAAAGCTGTATCATTATACAGTCATCTTCAAGAAACATAGCTACTGGAACACAGCTCTACATTTTCAGGCAGTTCCCTCCAGCCTCTCCATTACACCTTAACTAAATAGGTGATATCTGTTTAATGCTTAAGGATAACCTCTTGGCTCTGGAATTTCTCAGCCATTGATGCTTTATTTTGTCTCATTTAGCTCTTCCCCCTTTTGGTTGAGAAGATTTTCTCAATCCCTTGATGCTGAGTTCCACCTCATTTTAGAATTTCTGTCCCATGTTGCCAGGAAGGTCCACATCCCTGGGAGTCATGTCCCACGTAGAAAGGGGAAGGGCAGTGAGTTTGCTTGTTGTGTTGACTGGAGAGAGGGAGACCACATCTGAGCAATAAAAGAGGTTCTCTTGGGGGTGACTCTTGGGCCTAATTTTAAGTAGGCCTAGCCCATCCTTTGCAGGGTTAAGTTTCATATGAACAAACCCCAAGATTGGGGGCTCAGCCTGTTGCTTTGGTTGTCCCCACCACTTGTGAGAATATCAAGAATTCTCCACTTGGGGAAGTTGAATTTTCCCCCTTTCTTACCATTCCCCAAAGGGGACTTTGCAAATACTTTTTTATTCACTGTTCAAATCACTCTGGGGTTTATCGGGGCATCACTCTGGATAAACCTACAAAATGTTATGCCCTACTCAAAGTTGCAAGTACTATGGTGTTCAATTAAGCTATCCACATAAGTTATATTAGAAATGCACTAGTCAGAATATAAATTTTGTACCAAATAAACATTTTTTGCTTTAGTCTTACACATTAGTTAAAGTTTTAAGATATTAATTACCATCTGTTTTCAATACACTGCATTATTGACATTCATTTGTTCTTCCTCATGCAAAAACATTTTAAAATTTGTGCGTTTAGTCACTATCATTATACACTCTAGGCATTCCTAGATTATATCATCTCAGTCTTTATCATCTATTTTTCCTTCTGACTTTTTTTTGTGCCCCCAGGCCTCCTCCCTCTATTATTCTTACATTCAGCTTCCTTCAGTGTTCTAACGTTATTGTATTACAGTTAGGTAGTATTGTGCTATCCATTTCTGAATTTTTACAATCAGTCCTGTTGCATAGTCTAGGTCCCTTCAGCTCCAATTACCCAATATGTACCCTGTTTCTGCCTCCTGATAGTCTGTGTTCTTAACTGAAATTCTCCAAGTTTATTCAATAATGCTAGCTCATATCGGTGAGACCATACAGTATTTGTCCTTTTGTTCTGGCTAATCTCACTGAGCATAATGTCCTCAAGGTTCATCTATGTTGTTACATACTTCATAACTTTATTCCGTCTTACAGCTGCATAATGTTCCCTTGTATGTATATACCACAGCTTGTTTAGCCACTCGTCTGTTGATGGACGTTTGGGCTGTTTCCATCTCTTGGCAATTGTAAACAATGCTGCTATAAATATTGGTGTGCAAATATCTGTTTGCGTCCTTGCCCTCATGTCCTCTGAGTAGATACCTAGCAATGGTATTGCTGGATCATATGGCAATTCTATTACTAGCTTCCTGAGGAACCACCAAACTGCCTTCCCAGAGCAGTTGTACCATTTGACATTCCCACCAACAGTAGATAAGTGTGCCTCTTTCTCCACATCCTCTCCAGCACTTGTTGTTTTCTGTTTTATTGATAATGACCATTTGGGTAGGTGTGAGATGATATCTTATTGTGGCTTTGATTTGTGTTTCACTAATAGCCAGGGAAGTTGAGCATCTTTTCATGTGCATTTTGGCCATTTGTATTTCCTCTTCTGAGAAGTGTCTGTTCATGTCTTTTGCCCATTTTGTTAATGGGTTCTTTGTCTTTTTGTTGTTGAGATGAACAATCTCTTTATATATTCTGGCTACTAGACCTTTACCTGATATATTGTTTCCAAATATTTTCTCCCATTGTGTAGGCTATCTTTTTACTTTTCTGACAAAGTTCTTTGATGCACAAAAGTGTTTAATTTTGAGGAGTTCCCATTTATCCGTTTCTTTCTTCAATGCTTGTGCTTTGGATGTAAGGTCTAGGAAACCATCTCCTATCATAAGTTTGAGAAGATATTTCCCAACATTTTCTTCTAAAAGTTTTATGGTCTTAGAGCTAATGTTTAGGTCTTTGATTCATTTTGAGTTAATTTTTGTATATGGTGTGAGATATGGATCCTCTTTCATTCTTTTGCATGTGGATATCCAGTTCTCTAGGCACCATTTATTGAAGAGACTGTTCTATCCCAGGTGAGTTGGCTTCACTGCCTTATCAAAATCAATTGTCCATGGATGAGAGGTTCTATAACTAAACACTCTATTCAATTCCATTGGTCAGTATATCTATTTTTATGCCATTACCATGCTGTTTTGATCACTGTTAATTCATAATACACCTTAAAGTTAGGTAGTGTGAGACCTCCAACTTCATTTTTCTTTCTCAGAATATTTTTAGGTATTTGGGTCACCCTGCCCTTCCAGATAATTTTGTTTGTTGGCTTTTCTGTGTCTGAAAAGTAAGTTTTTGGATTTTAATTGGTATTACATTGAATCCATAAATCAGTTTGGGTAGAATTGACATCTGAACTATATTTAGTCTTCCAATCCACGAACATGGTATGCCCTTCCATTTATTTAGGTCTTCTGTGATTTCTCTCGACAATTTCTTGTAGTTTTCTTTGTATACATCTTTTGTCTCTTTAGTTAAATTTATTCCTAAATATTTTATTCTTTTGGTTGCAATTGTAAGTGGCATTTTTTTTTCTTGATTTCCCCCTCAGATTGTTCATTACTAGTGTATAGAAACACTACAGTTTTTTGTGTATTGGTCTTATAACCTGCCACTTTGCTGTACTCATTTATTAGCTCTAGTAGTTTTGCTGCGGATTTTTTCAGGGTTTTTGACATATAATATATCATTTGCAACAGAGTTTAACTTCTTCCTTTCCAATTTTGATGCCTTGTATTTCTTTTTCTTGTCTAATTCCTCTGGCTAGAACTTCCAATACAATGTTGAATAAAAGTGGTTGACAGTGGACATCCTTGTCTTGTTCCTTATCTTAAGGAGAAAGTTTTCAGTTTTTCCCCATTGAGGATGATGTTAGCTGTGGGTTTTTCATATATTCCCTTTATCATATGAGGAAGTTTCCGTCTATTCCTATCCTTTGAAGTGTTTTCAACAAGAAAGGATGTTGAATTTTGTCAGATGCCTTTTCTGCATTAATTGAGATGATCATGTGGTTTTTCTGCTTTGATTTGTTGATATGGTATATTACATTAATTGATTTTCTTATTTTGAACCATCCTTACATACCTGGGATGAATCATACTTGGTCGTGATGTATAATTCTTTTAATGTGCTGCTGGATTATATTTACTAGAATTTTGTTGAGGATTTTTGCATCTATATTCACAAGAGAGATTGATCTGTAGTTTTCTTTTTTTTGTAATATCTTTGTCTGGCGTTGGTGTGAGGGTGATGTTGGCTTCATAGAATGAGTTAGTTAGCTTTCCCTTCTCTTCAGTTTTTTTGAAGAGTTTGGGCAGGATTGGTACTAATTCTTTCTTGAATGTTTGGTAGAATTCACATGTGAAGCCATCTGCTCCTGGACTTTTCTTTTTGGGGAGCTTCTTAATCACTAATTTAATTTCTTTACTTGTGATTGTTTTCTTGAGGTCATCTGTTTCTTCTTGAGTCAATGTTGGTTGTTCATGCCTTTCTAGGAAGTTGGCCATTTCATCTACATTGTTGTATTTATTAGCATAAAGTTGTTCATAGTATCCTCTCATTATTCCTTTATATCTGTGGGGTCAGTGGTTATGTCTACTCTTCCATTTCTGATTTTATTTATTTGCATCCTTTCACTTCTTCTTTTTGTTAACCTCACTAAGCGTCCATCAATCTTACTGATTTTCTCATAGAACCAACTTCTGGGGTTGTTGATTTTCTTGATTGTTTTCATGTTCTCAATTTCATTTATTTCTTCTCTGATCTTCATTATTTCTTTCCTTTTGCTTGCTCTGGGGTTAATTTGTTCTTTCTCTGTTCTTCCAAGTGGATAGTTAATTCCTTGATTTTTGCTTGCTCTTCTTTTTTGTTATAGGCATTTAGGACAATAAGTGACCTTCTTAGCACTGCCTTTGCTGCATCCCATAAATTTTTGATATGTTGTATTTTTATTTTCATTTGCCTCGAGATATTTACTGATTTCTCTTGTAATTTCTTCCTTGACCCACTGGTTGTTTAAGAGTGTGTTGTTGAGCCTTCATATATTTGTGAATTTTCTGGCCCTCTGCCTATTATTGATTTCCAACTTCATTCCTTTATGATCTGAGAAAGTGTTTTGTATGATTTCAACCTTTTAAAATGTATTGAAACTTGCTTTGTGACCCAGCATATGGTCTATCCTTGAGAATGATCCATGAGCACTTGAGAAAAAGGTGTATCCTGCTGTTATGGGGTGTAATGTTCTATAAATGTCTGTTAAGTCTAGTTCATTTATTGCATTATTCAAATTCTCTGTTTCTTTATTGATCCTCTGTCTCAATGTTCTGTCCATTGATGAGAGTGGGGAATTGAAGTCTCCAATTATTAAGGTAGATGTGTCTATTTCTCTTTTCAGTGTTTGCCTCATGTATTTTGGAGCATTCTGGCTCAGTGCATAAATATTTATGATTGTTATATCTTCTTGTCTTCTTGTTGAATTGTTCCTTTTGTCAATACATAGTGTCCTTCTTTGTCTATTTTATTGTTTTACATTTGAAGTCTAATTTGTTGGATATTAGTAGAGCTACTCCTGCTCTTTTCTGATTGTTGTTTGCATGGAATATCTTTTCTCAACCTTTCACTTTCAACCTGTGTTTATCTTTGGGTCTAAGAGTGTTTTCTGTAGACAGCATATAGATGGGCCCTGTTTTGTTATTCATTCTGCCAGTCTATGTCTTTTGATTGGGGAGTTTAATCTATTAATATTTAGTGTTATTATTGTACAGGCAGTACTTTCTTCTACCATTTTGCCTGTTGAATTTTATATGTCGTATCTAATTTTTCTTCTCTTTACCTTTACTGATAGTCTTCATTTCTACACTCTTCTCCACATCTCTTGCTCCTGTCTTTTCTTATCTGTCTCTAGTGTTCCCTTTAGTAAATCTTGTAGAGCCGGTCTCTTGGTCACAAATTCTCTCAGTGATTTTTTTGTCTGAAAATGTTTAATTTCCCCCTCTTTTTTGAAAGAGAATTTTGCTGGATGTAGAATTCTTGGCTGGCAGTTTTTCTCTTTTAGTATCTTAAATATATCATCCCACTGTCTTCTTGCCTCCATGGTTTCTGCTGAGAAATCTACACATAGTCTTATTGGGCGTATCTGCCTCTGTTTCTTTTACTGCTTTTGTCCTCTCAAGCTTCTTTTGCCTGGAAGCAGAGGCAGATGCTGAGAAATCTACACTTAGTCTTATTGGGTATGTGATGGATTGTTTTTCTCTTGCTGCTTTCAAGATTCTCTCTTTCTCTTTAACATCTGACATTCTGATTAGTAAGTGTCTTTGAGTACGTCTGTTTGGATGTATTCTCTTTGGGGTATGTTGCACTACTTGGATCTGCAATTTTAAGTCTTTCATAAGAGTTGGGAAATTTTCAGTTATAATTTCCTCCATTAGTATTTCTCCTCCTTTTCCCTTTTCTTCTTCTGGGACATACACAACACATATATCCGTGCACTTCATGTTGTCATTCAATTCCCTGAGTCCCTGCTAATATTTTTCCATTTTTTCCCCTATATTTTCTTTTGCTTGTCAGATTAGATATCCCATACTCCTGTTCACTAATCTTATCTTCTACCTCTTGAAATCTGACGTAGGTTTCCATTGTTTTATTCCATCTCTTCTACTGTGCTTTCATTCCCATAAGTTCTGTGATTTGTTTTTGCAGACTTTCAATTTCTTTTTGTTCATTCCTTGCCTTTTTAAAATCTTCCCTCAGTTCATTGATTTGATTTTTGATGAGGTTTTCCATGTCTGTTTGAACATTCTGAATTAATTGTTTCGACTCCTGTATCTCATTTGAATTGTTGGTTTGTTCCTTTGACTGGGCCATATCTTCAACTTTCCTTGTATGTTTCATTATTTTTTGCTGGTGTCTAGGCATTTAATTACCTTAATTAATTTATTCTGGAGATTGTTTTCACTTTTTTTTACCTAGGATTTTCTTGCTGGATGACTTTGTTGTTTATGTGTTCTTTGACATTCATTTCAGCTTATTCTAGTCCTCTAGCTTAGGTTTTGTTTAACAGATCAGAATTTTTCAGCTCTTGTTTTTTTTTTCGTTTCTTGCCCTGCCTGTATAGTGCCTTTATCCCCTACTTTGGAGGGTCTACTTAGGTATTATAGACCCCTGCCAGATTTTCCCAGACCAAACTGGTCTCCTCTCAACAGGAAAGAGTCACCTGCATCAGTTTTCCCTGAGGGTGAGACCCAGCAAATTGAAAGACTTTCCTATGAAGTCTCTGGACTCTGCGTTTTTCCCTATCCTGCCCAGTATGTGGTGCTTTTCTGCCTGTGGGTCCCACCAGCATAAGGTGATGTGGTACCTTTAACTTCAGCAGACTCTCCCTGCTGGAGGCATGGTTGAGACAGAATAGAGATTGTAGGCTGAAATAAGGTGCTTCACTTTTCTAGACTCTGGGGTCTGAATTCCTTGAGGGATGGATTCCACCTAAATGGGCCCTACCTCTCTCCTGGGGAAGACACAGTCTCCAGACAAACACTCAGACAAGCTCAATTCTGCCTATGCCTGTGGCAGTTGGAGACAGAGAAGCCTTGCAGCTGTATCTAAAGAGTAGTCAAGCTGTAGAAACACAGCCACAAAAAAAGACAAAAATCCTTTTCAGAGCAGGTCCCCATTCCTTGGTTTGCCAATCAAGAGCTAAAGTTGGTACTTTGCTCTGTGTATCTCCAGGTCCTATGTGCCCCCTCCATTCCTTCAGGGCCCAGACCTTTCAGATCCAAAAAACACCTCTGTTTGTTTCTTTTTTCTTCTTTTTTCAGCCCTGCCCGCTCTGCACCGGGCCAAAAACCAGCAACCTCCACTTTTACTCGAGGTTCAGCTGAACTGGGGGCCTATATTTAGTAGTCATAATTTGTGAATTAATTCCACAATTGGAGTTTGGTTGTGCTTAGCCCCTGCTGCTAGTAAGGTCCCTTTTCTTTCCCCTCTGGGAAGCAGCCTATGGGGGAGGGGCGTCGGCCACAATGGGTTGGGGAATCACAGTTGTGGGTGGGCTCGCAGCTGGTCCAGACTGGTGTACGCTGTGTGTCTGGTCACTGACATGGCCCCAGCAGTTGTTCTGTACTGTTCCTGGCTATTTATTAGCTGTTCTGGAGGATAAACTAAATCCCACACCTCACTCAACTGCCATCTTTGCTCTCTCTCCTCCCTCATTCCTTCTTGAGGGTAGTTTGGAGCTGACTAATATCCCTTTGCCTTGTTCCACCTGGGAAAGACTAACCTGGGAAATCCTTTCCAGGATTTTCCTCCAGGCAAAAGAAGCTTGAGAGGACAAAAGCAGTATAAGAAACAGAGGCAGATGGCCTGGGGCAAATCTTACCTGCTTTAAGTCTACAGTGGAATGCCTGAAAGAGAGATCTCTGTCTCCTGGGAAGGACAGGGGGCATTCAAACTCCTGTAAGTAGGGAAATTGCTAAGCCCACCAGCCCAGCACAAGATTTAGGCCTAGAAAAGACAGGGAAGATCCTGTACTTTTGGAATTTCTTAATAAAAGGGCTGATATTTAGGAGAATCTGTCATTACCAGCTGGTCACAAACTGATGAAACAGATATCTCAGGGAATCTAAGAGTTAACATTTTAAAATATGTAAAAATGTACAATATGCAATAAAAGATTATATGACAAAGAAACAGGAGATGATGGCCCCATCCTTAGAAAGAGGTTAAAAAATTCAGAAAACACCAATGAAGAGTAGACTGAGGATATACTGGATAAAGACTTTTAAAAAAATGTTCTTCATTATGCTCAATGAGATGAAGGAAAACCCAGGGAAAGAACTAAGGAATATCAGGGAAAAAATGAATAAACAATATCAGAACCTTAATAGAGATCATTTTAAAAAGGAAGCAAACAGAGCTACTGAAGTTGAAGATGGCAGTAATAGAAATGAAAAATTCCAAGGAGGGTTCTGACGGCACAATGGAGTGGGCAGAAAAAAAGAAACTGAACTTGAAGACAAGACCATTGAAATGAGTCAAATTGAGGAGCAGAAAGAGAAGAATTATAAAAAGCAAAAATAGCCTAAGAGACCTCTAGGACACCCTCAGTTTTACCAATGTACACATTATGGGAGTCCTAGAAGGAGAAGAAAGGGGGAAGAAAGGAATATTAAAAACAAAAAATGACATGTAGGTAGCGGAGAAGCTTAGCCTACCTATAAGTATGCCTAAGAGTTACTTCTGGAGGACCTCTTTTGTTGCTTAAATGTGGCTTCACTCTCTGTAAGCCCAACTCTGCAAGTGAAATCATTGCCCTATCCCATATGTGGGATATGACATCCAGGGATGATGTCTCCCTGCGACATGGGAGATGACTCCCAGGGATGAATCTGGCCCTGGAACTGTAGGATCAACAATCCCATCCTGACCAAAAGGGGGAAGAGAAGTGTAACTAATAAAGTATCAGTGGCAGAGAGAGTTCAAATAGAGTCGAGAGGCTACTCTGGAGGTGGCTTTTAAGCTTCCGGCAGACCTTGCTACCTATCATAACCTGCCAACCCCCAACCAGGACCATTCCAGCCAATCCTAAAGAATGCCCAGGGCAATATACAAGATTACACAAGAGTTCCATGTACTAGTGTAACTTTCCAGAAACCAACAATCTTTAGATGGGTCCCTGGACCAGATAAGTCCTGAATCCTAGAGGGCTCAGCCTCTCCAGAACATCAGGTAGTTCCATCTCCCTATGCCATATTATTGACAGACCCATCCAACATGGGAGGGTTGGAATGGCCATGGCCCAGACAGTCCTGGGGAGAGGGATGGAGAGATCGGGGGTGATGGTAGAGTTGTACAGAGAGGATAGGATTTAATAAATGGGTATGATTGCTGAATCATTAAATTCATATCTCTTTTAGTCTCCAGTATCTTAGAGCATCTAGAAGTGAAAACCTAAAATTATGGAATTGTGACCCATGTCAAGCTCTGAAATATATTCTACAACTAATTATGGTGCTGCACTTTGAAATTTATTGCTTTTGTATATATGCTATTTTTCACGGAAAGGAAAGAGAAAGAGTCAGTTGTGGTGATGGAAAGGTGTTTGGGCCTTCTGGCCTCCTATATTATGGAGCAGCTAGAGGGAGAGATTGGAGAGGATCGTGTGGTGGCCTATGGCAAACTCTGGGATCTGTCCTGTGACTACTTGTTGAAGAGTGCTTTGAGAACTGTTGCTTTTTTATTTCTTTGCGTTGTATATGTTATGCTATATAATAAAAAAGTTTAAAAAAATGTGATCCTGAAGTTATACTGTAAAAAAAAAAAATGACAGAAAACATCCAAAGTATATGTACATCCGTGGAGCCCAGAGAACACTGAACACACAGGATCAACTTAAAGAAAAACATATCTTGTCACATATTGCCCGGACTGTTGAATGCAAAGGACAAGGAGAGTTGTGAAAGCTGAAAGAGAAAAGCAACGTGTTATGTACAAGAGAGTCCTAGTTAGATTAAGTGCCAATTTCTCATCAGAAACCATGGAGGCAAGAAGGTCTCCATGTTGAAAGAAAACTATTGCCAACCAAGAATTTTAATTCTGGTGAGACTTAATTTCATTAATGAGGGAGAGATTAAGACTTTCCCCCAGGTTTAAAAAAACAAAAAAACACTGAAGGAGCTCATCACCACTAGACCCTGCTCTACAAGCCATAATAAAAGGAGTTCTTTAGACTGAAAGGAAAGGATGCTAGAGAGTGGGGTCAAAGTGGCATAAAGAAACAAAGACCTGTGGTAAAGGTAAACACTTGAGTCATTATAAGTGTTGGTGTTATTTGTGTTGTATTTTTTGATATGCAACCCCACTTCATCCTACAGGTGCTAAAATGCAAATGTTTTTAAAGTAATGATAATGCTATGAGTTTGGACATACTATAGACCAAGATATTTATATTAAGTACAATAAAGGTGGGAGAATGGAAGAATATAAGAACAGTGTGTATATATGTGATTGAAGTCAAGCTGGTATGAAATCACATACAAGTGCTGTATATTTAGGATATTAAATTTTAACCCCATGGTAACCACAGGGAAAATATATGAAAAGTATATCCAAATAGAAATTTGAATGGGCTCAACATGATACAATGTAATAAACCAAATAATATGGAGGTAGGCATCTCTGACTTACCTCTCAATTTCTGTATGGCAGCTCGGGAATTTTTTCTTCTCCCAGAAGACTTGTAAGTCCAGGTGCCTTCTGCCATTGATCGTTAACCAGCAAAACTTTTGGCTTTGTTTGACTTCTTGAAACAGTCACAGGAAGCATTATTTTTTAGATGGAGCTGATGTATTTTTAATTGTATTTCTAGTATTAACCAATATTTCTTAATGAGATCACTAGGTAGTTGTATTAGTTAGGGTTCTCTAGAGAAACAGAATCAACAGAAACACTCGCAAATATAAAATTTATTAAAGTGTCTCACATGACCGCGGGAACGCAGAGTCCAAAATCTGCAGAGTAGGCTGTGAAGCCGACGATTCCGATGGAGGGTCTTGACAAACTCCACAGGAGAGGCTCACCAGCCGAAACAGGAAGAGCCTGTCTCTTCTGAATCCTCCTTATAAGGCTTTCAGTGATTAGATTAAGCATCACTCATTGCAGAAGACACGCCCCTTTGGCTGATTACAATGGAATCAGCTGTGGATGCAGCTGACATGATCATGGTTTAATTCTATGAAATGTCCTCATAGCAACAGACAGGCCACCACTTGGCCAAGTTGACACATGAACCTGACCATGACAGTAGCTGACAGTTGATTCCAGCCCAGCTCCTTGGCAGCTTGTCTGCTGCTTAGCCTGGCTGTGGTCAGATTGGTGTTTGGTTTTTTGAGGTGCTAAGTCAGTACAGGCTGCTCTGGACTTGCTGAGTGTCCAGGTGGGCTGGAGGGCTCCATGCTGTTGTGTGTCTCCTGGGGACTACCTGGATGGGGAGAGGGGTGGGGAAGGTCATTATAAGAAAATTCTCAAGTTTGACTTTTAAATGTTTCGCCTAAATTCAGGAAAGTGAAGAAACAAAATCACTGTCTGCCCTTTGTTCTTGTACCATTATCCTCATTATTTCTCCTTAAAAGGTGAAGAATATTAGACTATTCTTCGGTCTAATATTAGACCACCCTCTAAAGCGGTGGGTTCTTAGCCTAGCTTTGCTACTTACTAGTGACCATGGGCAAGCTAATTTAGCCTCTTCATGCTTCAGTTTCCTCCTTTGCAGAATGGAGTTAATACAGGAAAGACTCTTGGAAACAGGACCTGGCATGTGATGAACTCTCAAAGTTAGCTGATATTAACCTGCTCTTGGATCATTTGTTTCCTTTCCCTAAAGCAGGAGGTAGTATAGTAGCTCTAGGTCTCTGAATTCTCTGCTGTAGTGGAGTAGGTTTCCTGGTTCCTCGGTGTTCAGTCATGGAGTAGGTATGGGGTCTTGGTTATGGTGGTTATTAAGAAATATTGGTTAGTACTGGAAATACAATTAAAAATACATCAGCCCCTTGTCCTTTGCATTGCAGAATTTAATGCCCTCGCAGAGATTCCTGAGGGAAAGGGATACCCTGGGTTTGCGATGTGTTCTCTTATGGACAGTGTTTGCCACAGTGCTGTGGGTATACAGCTGTGGAGTTTCAAGCACAAGTCTAGGAATTGCTTTACTTGCAGGCCCCCACCTTCCCATAAGCCCCTGCTCTGGCTGAGCCCCCATCCATGGGTTCCCATCCCTCCCTCTTGGAGTGGAGCAAGACCTGAACATTTCCTTTCACTGAGTGTTTGCCATCTGATCAAGCTTGTGCTGGTTAGAACATCTGCTGTGCTAGAGTAGAAGGTAATGGCGCTTGGTAAGTCTCAGCAATGAATCACTACTAAGGTGTTTCTCTGTGCTTTTAATTAGGCCCTGAGTATGTTTTACAGAGGCAATCCTCTGCAGACTTGTCAATAAAAAGCCTGTTTTACCAGTGGATCCAGGGGCTAATTCAGTACCTTGAGACTGCCTTTTCTCCGGGCCCTTCTTCCTTTAATGTTCTTCTGCATGTCATTTTTTATCTCTCGGTCCTCCTTTGAGGCGAGCAGTGTAGACATTGGCACTCCATTTCATAGGGAGGAAAACTGAGGCCCAGAGGGGTCATGACTGCTTTAGTAAGTGTAAAGGTCTCAGATTCAGAGGCCTGGCAGCTGGCGTTCTTACTGTGCTGTTGGCATTTGCACCTCCTGCACCTCCACAGGGTGTTGCTGCTCCCAAGCTGCTAGATTGAAGGGAGTATGGGTCTTTTGTTCTCTAAGGAGGAAGAGGGTTCCCATCGAGGCACTCCTGTACTGCCGTCACTTTCTCTCTGTCTCTGGTGTTTGTGCACATGCACACATTCACACCGTTTTACCTCCTTCCTGAGCAAATGCAGCACCCACTGTACTGACTGGCCTTCTTGGCTCCAGCCTTTTCTGCTCCTATCCATTTGGGAATACTTTTCCTGTAACTGCCCTTGTGCAAATCAGTGATCACAAGCATCTTGCCTGTTTGCCTGCGTGGAGAGTTACATTCAGGATTCATTAGTTGGTTCTGAGATAACCTTTTCTAGCTTGCAGCCCTCCTCATTCCCATTTGTTCTCTTTCCCCCTTCAAAGATACTAGCTATTGGTCTTCCTTATTCACTCATTTATTCCCACCTTCTTGCCCATTTTCATTCTGTTTCTTTTCTGGAAACTTTCTTCCCCCTTCCTCTCTCTCTCTCAAGTCATTAGGTGAGATACTTAAAACCCCATTTAAATCCCACTGATCCACAAAGTTTTGCTGATTATATCAAGTCACACTTGACTCAACTTAGCTGAATTCTTACTCTTGTTGGCACCACCAGAGTTCACTATTTCTGATGAGCGCATCTTACCTTCTCCATCAGGTTTTAAGGGCAGGTAACCATACCCGTAAGTCATACCACTTTTTTCTTCTTCATGATGATGGAGTTCCCGGTCTTTCTAGATGCTTGTACTTTGGCTCAGTTTCCCTGTGGAAGAAGTGAAGGGACTGAATTTGGCGGGTAGGACTGTAGACCAAGGTGTTAGGTTTGGAAAGCCTGAAATCTTGCTTCCTACATGTAACAGGAGAAATGGTAGCCAGTGCCTGGTATTATATATATATATAATGTGTGTGTGTGTGTGTGTGTATGTATTATATAATAGGTATCAAATACTGAGATGTTAGAAATGTTCAACAAATGCTTTTGTATCGCTGTAGGTCGGCATGATGGGGAGAGCAGTGGACTCTTGCTCTTTTTTTTTTTTTTTTGCCTCAGTTCCCTACCTATAAAATGGAGATTATTGGTCTTATTGCACTTGCCTCTTTGCTGCTATGAGGATGAAATAAGGTGGTGATAATGATGATAGTTAACTTTCTATTATATAAGGTAGGCACTGTTCTAAGAACATATTTCACATCAACTCTAATTCATTAAACTTCATAACCCTATCAAATATGTCGCTTCCCATTTTGTACATGAGGAACTGAGGTCCAGAGAGATCTAGTAATTTGTCAAAGGTTTTAGAGCCAGAAAGAAGAAGCATTGGTATTAAAACCCAGGAAGTCTGGTTGCCAGAGTATAAGCTCTTAATTTCACACTGTAAGATGGTGTGAAAATACGATGGAAGCTTAGAGAGCTCTTTTGCTGTTTTGAGACACAGTTGAGTAGGTCCTGGAGGTAATTAATGCATGACCACTGTCCACTGGAGAGTTTGCCAGGGCCAGGACCACATATGAGTTGAGACTCAAAATGCATTCAGCAGCTCTTGGCGTATCAAGACCTTTAGTCATCAGAGTGATCTGTTGGATTTGCTGCAGACATTTCAGATACCCTAGGATTCTATGCCTCTCCAGTGCCTTTCCCCTGTTAGTTCCCCCTAGATGAGACTAGATTCCTCTATTATTAGCCCTCTTGGCCTGTTTTTTTTTTTTTTTTTTGTCTTTGTAACATTTACCTCTGTTGTAATTAGTCAGTTATGTCTGTCTCCCCAATAGAGAATAAACTCTGTGAGAGCAGGGCTAGAGGATCTTTTGGTTACTACCCTGCCCCTAGAGGTATGTGCAGCATCTGACCAGGATAGCCACATCTGGAAAATGATAGACTGTTATAGTAAAGAACTTAATCTTCATAGGATTGTTTTGAAGATTAAATGACTTATCTATAAAGCTCTTAGAATATTTCTGGCACGTAGCAAGCACTACATAACAAATATTTGCTAAATAAACTCTAGATGACTTCAGTGATCCCAATGGAGCCCTTAAAATTCATGCAGTTCTTTTCAGTTTAATATTTGGAAGAAAGATGTATCACATGAGACCCTTTGGGAAAGGGGCTTGTGAAGCCCCCTCCCCTCCGCCAAACCTGCCCAAATGTCCAGGACTCCACAGTGTCTGTGTCAGGTCTGCCTTGCTTTGTGGAATAATTCAGTAGGAATACCAGCTCTGGAAGTCCCCTCCAACTGAAGGACAATTGTTTGGGAACAGCCAGGCTTGGAGATGAGGGAGGGGAGGTCCTGACTTCTGATGGCTGCTGTTTGTGCTGCTCATATCTGGGCCTCGATTTGAGACTCTTCTCAGGGCTACAGTCTCTTTATTGATCGAATGCTCCTCTTGCTCCCATCCTTGTAGTCTTTCCTCTGTCCTCTCAATCTGGGGAAGTTAAAATAGGACTTCCAAATTCTCATTTAGTTAATTAAGATGTAAAATAAAATTCTTGAAAAATTTCCAATTAATATTTACCTTAAAACAATAACATATTTTATTCAGAACGGCCAGGCATCAGGAAAAATGTGCCAAAAGCAAAATGGTGATGAGTTAAGGATGGGAGGGAGGCCACAATAAAGGTCTGTGACTTTGTCATAGGTTTCTGTGTATTCTGGATTGAGGATTTTCACAGGGATTCCCCACGGTTCTGTACATCTTTCTGGTTACAAAGCGGTTTCTGGTTACAGGGTATTCTTAATCTTAGAAGTGAATTTTTTCTCTTTAATGTTCACTTAAACAGAGTTGGACTGGAAAAACATTCATATTTTCCCATAAGCCTTTTAATAAAAGGGAAGAAAGACTATAGCAATGAGCTCTATAATGGAAGTGCCATTACCCCATGACTTTAGGGAAAATGATTGAACTGTGGTGCTTGTGAGAAGATGGGCCTGTCTCCCCTCTGGGAATGAGTGTCTATTGAACTGAAGCTGTACTTTGATGAAAATGTTTTAGCAGTATGTGTCAGAGAACGCTTTAAAACAAATCTCACAGTTTCACAGTGAAGCCTCCAAGTCTGTAAAGCTTTGAGAATAAAATCTTTAGTTGCTAGAACCTCTCTGTCAAAAACCAGTTTGAGACAGTGTTATCGAAGGGCATGTCTGGTGTTTGCACACAGAATACAAAAGAAATTTCATGTTAATAGGTTACAGTGTAGTGGGCAGTTTTTAGATGGGAATTTTATCTAATTTGCGAAGTAAAACAGAAGCACAAAGTGCTATGGGGAGATTTGTCTTACAGAGCATGTACTATTAGCCATCACTCATGACTGAACTTTGAATGAAAGAGAACCACATTTTGTGGATGGTGTATTTCTGTGTGTGCACTGAGTATATAAACCAGCAGGCCCTATCTGCTGAGAGATATGATCCATTGGTCTATAAAATATGAGGGCAGGAACCAATACTGAGTCTAGTGCATGGCATTATAGCAAGCTTTCAATAAGTATTTGAGGGATTAAGGCACAAACAGTGAGTGAGACATTTGTATCCTACTTTTTAAAAATGGAAAATCTCTTATATTCTTGGGCCTTTTTTAAAAATAAGTTTTTGAGTTGAAGTTCATATAACATACAATTAACCATTTTTAAAAAGTACAATTCAGTGGCTTTTTTTACGTTCACAAGGTTGTATGACTACCAACCACGTCTGAATAATTTGAAAACATTTCCATTACCCCCAAAGGAGACCTTGTACTATCCACTAAGCAGAAGTTTCCCTTTGTTCCCTCCCATCAGACCCAGGCAACTTCCAATCTTGCTGTCTCTGTAGACTTGCTTATTCTGGATATTTCATATAAATGGAATCATACAGTGTGAACTTGTATCTGGCTTCTTTCACTTAATATAAGTTTTTGAAGTTCATCCATGTTGTAGCATGTTCCACTCGTCTGTGTTTTTATGGCTGAATGATATTCTCTTGTATGGTTATACCACAATTTGTTTATCCACTCATCTGTAGGTGGGCATTGGGGTTGTTTCCACTTTTGGCTATTGTGGAAAATTTTGCTATGTAAACATTCGTGTGACAGTATTTGAGTGCCTTTCTTCAGTTCTTCCGGGTATATACTGAGGAGTAGATGGTGGTTTTATTAGACGTTTTGAGGAATGGGCATACTATTCTGCAAAGCAACTGCACCCTTTTAAATTCTAACAAATAATGCAGTAGAGTTTCAGTTTCTCTATGTTTTTGTCAACAGTCATTATTTTCTTTTCCTTTTTAAAATAAATTCTAGGCATCTGTATTAGTTAGGGTTCTCTAGAGAAACAGAATCAACAGGGAACACTTGCAAATATAAAATTTATAAAAGTGTCTCACGTGACCGCAGGAGTGCAGAGTCCAAAATCCACAGGGCAGGCTGTGAAGCCGATGAACTCCGCAGGAGAGGCTCACCAGCCGAAGCAGGAATGGGGCCTGTCTCCTCTGAGTCCTCCTTAAAAGGCTTCCCGTGATTAGATTTAGCATCATTAATTGTAGAAGACACTCCCCTTTGGCTGATTACAAATGGAATCAGCTGTGGATGCAGCTGACGTGCTCATGAACTAATCCTTTGAAATGTCCTCATTGCAACAGACAGACCAGTACTTGCCCAATCAGATAAACAGCTACCGCAACTTGGCCGAGTTGACACATGTCCCTAACCATGACAGCATCCTAGCATGTGTAAAGTATTTGTGTTTTTGATTTGCATTTCAGGGCTTTATTTTTAAATTAACACCAAGGAAGAACGATATTGCTAGTTTTCTTCAGGTAGACTTCCTTCCTGTTGGGAAGTGACTTTTAAAGTGAATTTTGAGCAATATGGAGGCAGGTGGTTTGGTGATGACAGTTGTCCTTTAGTGATTGCCTTTCTGTACCCAGTTTTCTAGTGCCTTTTTCATTATATGTAGTTGTCAGATTACCCTGCTTTTTATATGAGGAAATGGAGGAAGTTCAATTATGTGCTTAAGATTACACAGCTAAGTTCAGCCTTGGAGTTCAGTTTAGGGTTGCCCATCTGACTCTAAGGCTTGTGCTCTTTCTGTGGGGAGTTTGGATCTTGGGAGTAGGAGAAAAAAAGTTAAGATGATGCCTCTTTCAGATATTTTAGTCAGATATTAAAGCAAAGACTTCACAGACTAAGATGTGAAAGGACTGTAATTTGGTGATTGTGTGGGGTCCTCAGAGTTCTGCGGGAATCTGCTGATCAGTCCTTGAATCAGGACGTGGGCCCTGGATGCTCTCGGACTGGAAGCTGTGGTATCTGAAGTCATTGGGGTTCAGTGAAGAGAGTGCCTGCTTTGTTTGTGGGACATCTTTCTTGCTCCAGTGACTCATTTTCAGTAGATGCTCTGTAATTACCTGGAATGATGAGGTTGAGAATGCACATAAATCAGGTCTCAACTACAGTGAGTTCTGACCAATACCTTCTAATAAGTGATAGCTGCGTCTCGGTAAATGTTTGCTGAGCTAGATTGAATGAAAATTCCTGAAAAAAAAAAACGGACAATCCTATTTTAAGTGAATGGGAAACTGATATTTAAGAAAGAATTCTCTTGTAGTCCTGTTACATGTAACCCTTTGATGTACATTTTAGGTAAATCTGATTTTCCTGAATAGCTTGTTTAGAGTAAGATACACTAGCTTTGGAATCTTACTTAAAAAGGTCATTGTTACTATAAGTTAATTAGCTTACTAAATAGAGATATCAGTTTATGTATTCAAATGGTGTTTATCAGACCACTTTGGATGTCGGACACTGGGGATGAAGAAATAAGGAGGGCTTCAAGGGGCTTATACTACAGAAGTTGGAACAGGTATGTGAATTAATAGGGACTATGCAAGCACGCTAATGGTACATGCTGGCAGCTAGCAGAGCCACTGGGAAATTTCAGTGAAGGACTCCAAGGATGTGGTTCTGGGATGCTCTCAAGGTCAAGTTGAAACCTACCAGGCAGTGTGGGGTATGGAAATGTTGCAGGGGCCTGCATGTAGGGGCCATGGAGATATAAAGAGACAGGACTGGGGAAAGGGATGTCAGGCTATTGTGTGTGGCTAGAGCAGAGGTACAGGCTGGGGCATGGTAGGGAATGATCTAGAGTGGGAGGGGGGGTAGTCAGTCATGGGAAGCCTTATATACCCTAAACTCTTAAGGGTGTATTGGATTTGTAAGTGCCTTGAAACAGCTGAAGAGATTGTTTTTTAGATATAACATATATACAAAGGACAGAAAGAAAAAGCAATAATTTTCACAGCATTCTTCAACAAGTAGTTACAAGACAGATCTCAGAGCTGAAGAGATTTAAGCCAAGCCCTAAGGGGTAAGTAAAGTTGGTTAGAAAGGATCACCCTGGAGAGAGAATTATAGTGGGCAAGACAGAAGATGGGATGGCCAATAAAATAGCTGTTGAAATTACTGCCTACTTAAAATTTTTGAAGACTGTCCTCATCCTTACCACCACCAGCCATATTTGCATGATGATTATACTACCTTCTGTGTAATACTTGCCCAATTATGTAGGCAGTCTTTTTTTTTTTTGATTACTTTAAAAAATATCAAAAGCTGATTATATATCCATACACAGTTTTACAAAATTCAAATGCAGGGGAATGTAGAATACCATCAAGGAACATATGTTGACAGGAAGGTAGCTAACAGAGGGATTGATCCTATAACCCCTAACACCTGAATTAACAGTGATCCAAAACAATTTCCACTAAAATATAAGCACATCTTAATTTACTTGAAAGAGTTTTAATAAGTTGTAAATCTTAAATATTTGTCCTTTTTTTGTATCTTCTCTCTGAAAAGGCAGAGCTGTTTATAGGAAAAAACATTTGAATCTCATTCTCTATACTGTTTGTATTATCTTTTCCCAAAAGCTCCTTTGAAAATTGTTCTAAAAGTGGAAAACATTGCAAGTTTCATGTTACCATATTATACATGGGAGAACCCAAACATTGCTATTTAAAAAATTTAACAACAGAAAAGGGGAACTCCGCTTGTAAATAGAACGCCACAGTCCTTCAGTGAAACCATTAAACAGAAATTCCACTTCCACTGACTTCTTTCCAAAAATGGTCAATACCATGACTGGAAACGATTAATGAAATGCAGAAAGACCAACAGAAGACACAGAAAGGACTCTTTTCAGGGATGGTGCATCCAAGGGGAGATACCCTTTTACAGAAATTGGGGCTTGCAGGTCATCACAACAACCAGAAAACAGCAGCCACATAGAGTGCCTTCATGAAGGTTTCTGCTAATTTGCCCAGAAGTAGATTTCTGAAGAAATTGTCTAGCAACCTCAGAAAGAGCTAAGTTGGGAGGAAGGGTTCCTTGTCCATCTATATGAGCCAAGGGTAAGACCCTGGCAGTGGTCTTACTTAGAGTGACTGTAGAACTTCAGTGAACAACGTGATGATCTGGATAGGCCACTGTTCACCATTTTTTGTTGGAGCCACAGCTTCTGTGGCCATTGTGCGCAAATAAACAATTCTGGCTGTAACAGACTCTTTTGACTTCAGCCCAGCGGCATGAGCACATCACCGATGGAAATATTCTCCACCTGAAATGTAGTAGACTAAATCGTCACTTCCACCTTGTAGGAAGAGACTTGAGCTGCTTGATGGTCTGGTTTCTGGGCCTAGTGCGGCTCTAGCGGGAGGTGAGCTGGTATCTGCCCTGGCTTTTTATTTATTTATTTTTGTATGCTGCATGTTAGGGTCACATTTCATTATTTTTCCATGTGAGTATCCTGTTATTGCAGCACCATTTAGTTGAAATTTTGTTTTTTCATTTTGCTTGTTTTTTGGGGAAGTACATGGACCAGGAATCCAACCTGGCTCTCCTGCATGTAAACTTATGGGAGAGTTGCAAAAATAATGTAAACCCCATATAGAGAACTTCAACAATACCTACCCACCACCCCATAAACAGATCCACCAAATCCAACCCCTTACCACATTTGCCACCTCATTCTGTCCATTTATCCATCTCTCTATTTGTCAGTCCATTTTGTGAACACTTGAGCCTAGGTTGCATATATCATGCTCCTTCAAACTTAATGCTGCTATGTACATTTCCTAAGACCAAGGATATTCAATTTATGTAATCACCTTTAGTGCAGTTATCAAGTTCAAGCAATTTGACATTGCTGTAAAGCTTACAGTCTATGTTCCAACTTCTTCATATGTTCTAGTAATGTCCTTTTCAGCCTTTTATCCTCTTTTGGTATCTCCCATCTAGGATCTCGTATTGCATTTAATTGTCACTGTTGTTTGTGTGTATGTGTATGTTGGTAATCACTTTTTTTATTAAGGAAGTTGTAGGTTTACAGAAAAATCACGTGGAAAATACAAAGATCCTGTGTACCCCTATTATTAACCCTTTGCATTAGTGTGATACTTTTTTATAATTGTACCATTAATTATAGACCATATTTTACATTGGGTTCACTGTTAGTGTTGTACAGTAACAAAGGCTTTAAAAAATTTTTATTCTAGTAACCTATATGCAACCTAGAATTTCCCCTTTTAACTACATTCAAATATATATTTCAGTTCTGTTAATTACTTTCCATGTTGTCACATTATCAGCACTTCATTCCTTTTTATGGCTGAATAATATTTCACTGTATGTATATACCCCACTTTATCCATTCATCAGAGTGGATGGACACTTGCATTGCTTCAGTCTTTTGGCAATTGTGAATAATGCCACATTGAACATTGGTGTGCAAATATCTGCTCTATTCCCCGCTTTCAGTTCTTTTGGGTATATGCCTAGAAGTCAGTTTGCAGGTCATATGGTAGTTCTATACCTAGCTTTCTGAGGAACTGCTAAACTGTTTCCATAGCAGCTACAACATTTTATATTCCCATCAACAAGTGTTCCTATTTTTCCATATCTTCAACCCTTATTTTCCATGTTTTTAATAGTTGCCATGCTGGTGGGTATAAAATGGTATTTCATGGTTTTGATGTGTATTTCCCTGGTGGCTAACAATGTTGAACATCTTTTTACATGCTTTTTAGCCATTTATCTTTGGAGAGATGTCTTTTTAAGGTTTTTGCCCATTTTTAAACTGGATTTTTCATCTTTTTGTTGTAGGAGTTCTCTCTATATATTCTGTATGTTAAACCCTTATTGGATGTGGTTTCCAAATATTTTTTCCCATTTTGTAGTTTTTTACTTTTAGGATGAAGTCCTTTGTACAGATGGTTTTAATTTTGATGAGGTCCCATTTATCTGTTTTCTTTTGTTGTTTATGCTTTGGGTATCAAGCCTGACAAACCACTGCCTAACACATGGGTTCTGAAAATGCTTTGCTATATTTTCTTCTAGGAGTTTGATAGTTTTGGCTCTTATATTTAGGTCTTTGATCCATTTTGAGTTGATTTCTGTATATGATATGAGTTAGGAGCCACTTTCATTCTTTTCCATATGGATATTCGGTTTTCTGGCACAATCTGTTGAAGTCACTATTCTTTTTCCATTGAGTTGACTTGGTAGCCTTGTCAAATATAATTTGGCCATAGACATGAAGGTTGATTTCTCAGTTTTCAATTTGGTTCCATTGGCCTGTATGTCTGATCTTGTCTAGTACCATGCTGTTTTGATTATTGTGGCTTTTGTAATAAGTTGTAAAATTGAAGTGAGTCTTTCAAGTTCATTCTTCCTGGATGGCGATTGTTTTCTTTCAGCACTTTAAATATTTGATTCCACTGCCTTCATGCATCCATGGTTTTTGATGAGAAATTGGTGCTTAATCATCTGTTTGTGAGGCACGGCATGTCCCCTTTTTGCTGGGGTAGGAAGTTGTCCCCAGAGCCCCTGAAGTCCTATGTTTCTTCCTCATCCACTCTCTGTCCTGTGTCCTCCATGAATCCATGGACTCTTGGACTCCTTCTGGCCCACATACTGGGTATAGGCAATATTTTCATTTATCCCTCAAAATGATCTTATGAGATCATTGGGTTTTTTCTCTTCTACCCAATTTATTTTAGCATTTGTACCCCTATTATTTATTTATTTTTAATCCATATTTTCTACTCATCTGTCCATACCATAAATAAAAGGAGCATCAGAGCAAGGTTTTCACAATCACACAGTCACTCTGTGAAAGCTATATCATTATATAATCATCTTAAAGAAACATAACTACTGAAACACAGCTCTACAGTTTCAGGTACTTCCCCCTAGCCTCTCTAATACACCTTAAACTAAAAAGGGGTTATCTATATAATGCGTAAGAATAACCTCCAGGATAACCTCGTGACTTTATTTGAAATCTCTCAGCCACTGACACTTTATTTTGTCTCATTTCTCTCTTTCCCTTTTTGGTCAAGGTTTTCTCAATAGCTTGATGCTGAGTCCCAGCTGATTCTAGGGTTTCTGTCCCACATTGCCAGGGAGGTTCACACCCCTGGGAGTTGTGTCCCACATAGAGACCGGGAGGGCAGTGAGTATGCTTGCCCTGTTGGCTGAGAGATAGGCCCCCTCTAAGTAACAAAAGAGGTTCTCTGGAGGTGATTCTTAGGCCTCATTTTAAGTAGGCTTAGCCTGTCCTTTGCAGGGATAAGTTTCATATGAACAAACCCCAAGATTGAGGGCTTGGCCTGTTGATTTTGTTGTCCTCATTGCTTTCAAGAATGCCAGGCCTTCTCCAAATGGGGAAGTTGAATTTTCCCTCTTTTTTACCATTCCCCCAAGGGGGCTGCAAATACTTTTTTAATTCACTGTTCAAATTACTCTGGGATTTATCAGGGCATCACTCTGGACAAACCTACAAAATCTCATGCCCTACTCAAGGTTCCATGTACCTTATATATTATAGGTTATGTGATAATAATATTATAAGTTATATTAGAAGATGCATTAGTCAAGATATGAATTTTGTACCAAATAAATATTTTTTGCTTTAACCTCACACATAAGTTCAAGTTTTAAAATATGAATTACCATCTATTTTCAACACCCTGCAATATTGACATTCCTTTGTTCTTCCTTTTGCAAAACCGTTTTTTAATAATTACATTTAGTCACTATCATTGTACGCTCTAGGCATTCCTAGATTATACCATCTCAGTCTTTATTGTCTGTCTTTCCTGCTGATTTCATTTGTGCCCCCAGGCCTCCTCCCTCTATCATTCTCACATTCAGTTTCATTCAGTGTACTGACATTACTGTATTATATTTAGGTAGTATTGTGCTATCCATTTCTGAATTTTTACAGTCAGTCCTGTTACACAGTCTATGTCCCTTCAGCTCCAATTACCCAATATCTATCCTATTTCTGTTTCCTGATAGTCTGTGTTCTTAACTGAAATTCTCCGAGGTCATTCGATAATGCTAGTTCATATCAGTGAGACCATACAGTATTTGTCCTTTTGTTTCTGGCTAATCTCACTGAGCATAATGTCCTCAAGGTCCATCCATGTTGTTACATACTTCATAACTTTATTCTGTCTTACAGCTGCATAATGTTCCATTGTATGTATATACCACAGCTTGCTTAACCGCTCCTCTGTTGATGGACATTTGGGCTGTTTCCATCTCTTGGCAATTGTAAATAATGCTGCTGTAAACATTGGTGTGCAAATGTCTGTTTGTGTCTTTGCCCTCATGTCCTCTGAGTAGATACCTAGCAATGGTATTGCTGGATCATATGGCAGTTCTATACTTAGCATCCTGAGGAACCACCACACTGCCTTCTGCAGTGGTTATACCATTTGACATTCCCACCAACAGTGGATAAGTGTGCCTGTTTCTCCACATCCTCTCCAGCACTTGTTGTTTTCTGTTTTATTGATAATGACCATTCTGATGGGTGTGAGATGATATCTTATTGTGGTTTTGATTTGCGTTTCACTAGTAGTCAGGAAGTTGAGCATCTTTTCATGTGCTTTTGGCCATTTGTATTTCCTCTTCTGAGAAGTGTCTGTTCATGTCTTTTGCCCATTTTGTAATTGGTTTGTCTGTCTTTTTGTTGTTGAGTTGAGCAATCTTTTTGTATATTCTGGATAGTAGACCTTTATCTGATATATTGCTTCCAAATATTTTCTCCCATTGTGTAGGCTGTCTTTCTACTTGTCTGACAAAGTTCTCTGATGCACAAAAGTGTTTAATTTTTAGGAGTTCCCGTTTATCTGTTTCTTTCTTCAATGCTTGTGCTTTGGATGTAAGGTCTAGGATACCACCTCCTATCATAAGTTTGAGAAGATATTTCCCTACATTTTCTTCTAAAAGTTTTATGCTCTTAGGTCTAATGTTTAGGTCTTTGATCCATTTGGGTTAATTTTTGAATGGGGTGTGAGATATGGATCCTCTTTCTTCTTCTGTGTGTGGATATCCAGTTCTCTAGGCACCATTTATTGAAAAGACTGTCTATCCCAGGTGAGTTGGCTTGACTGCCTTATCAAAGATCAATTGTCCATAGATGAGAGGGTCTTTATCTAAACAATCTATTTGATTCCATTGGTCAGTATATCTATCTTTATGCCAGTACCATGCTGTTTTGACCACTGTAGCTTCCTAATCTGCCTTAAAGTCAGGTAGTGTGAGACCTCCAACTTCATTTTTCTTTCTCAGGATATTTTTAGCTATTTGGGGCATCCTGCCCTTCCGGATAAATTTGCTTGTTGGTTTTTCTGTGTCTGAAAAGTAAGTTTTTGGATTTTAACTGGTATTGCATTGAATCTATAAATCAATTTAGGTAGAACTGACATCTTAACTATATTTAACCTTCCAATCCATGAACACGGTATGCCCTTAAATTTATACAGGTCTTCTGTGAGTTCTTTTAGCAATTTCTTGTAGATTTTTTTTATATAGGTCTTTTGTCTCTGTAGTTAAATTTATTCCTAAATATTTATTCTTTTGGTTGCAATTGTAAATATCTTTTTCTTGATTCCCCCTCAGATTGTTTATTACTAGTGTATAGAAACAATACAGATTTTTGAGTGTTGGTCTTGTAACTGCTACTTTGCTATACTCATTTATTAGCTCTAGTGGTTTTGCTGTGGATTTTTGGGGGGTTTTTGAGATATAGTATCATATCATCTGCCAACAGTGAGAGTTTTACTTCTTTCTTTCCAGTTTTGATGCCTTGTATTTCTTTTTCTTGTATAAAACCTCTGACTGGAACTTCCAGCACAATGTTGAATAATAATGGTGATAATGGACATCCTTGTCTTGTTCCTGATCTTAAGGGGAAAGTTTTCAGTTTTTCCCCTTTGGGAACAATGTTAGTTGTGGGCTTTTCATGTAATCCCTTTATCATATTGAGGAAGTTCCCTTCTATTCCTATCCTTTGAAGTGTTTTCAACAGGAAAGGATGTTGAATTTTGTCAGATGCCTTTTCTGCATCAATCGAAATGATCATGTGGTTTTTCTGCTTTGATTTGTTGATATGGTATATTACATTAATTGATTTTCTTATGTTGAACCATCCTTGCATACCTGGGATGAATTCTGCTTGGGCATGGTGTATAATTCTTTTAATATCCTGTTGGATTCAATTTGCAAGAATTTTGTTGAGGATTTTTCCATCTATATTCATAAGAGAGATTGGTCTGTAGTTTTCTTTTTTTGTAATATCTTTGTCTGGCTTTGGTATGAGGGTGATGTTGACTTCATAAAATGAGTTAGTTAGCTTTCCCTCCTCTTCAATTTTTTTGAAGCATTTGAGCAGGATTGGTACTAATTCTTTCTTGAATGTTTGGTAGAATTAACATGTGAAGCCCTCTGGTCCTGGACTTTCTTTTTGGGGAGCTTTTTAATGACTGATTCAATTTCTTCACTTGTGATTGGTTTTTTGAGATCATCAATTTCTTCTTAAGTCAATGTTGGTTGTTCATGCCTTTCTAGGAAGTTTTTTTTTTTTTTTTTTTTACATGGGTAGGCATCGGGAATCGAACCCGGGTCCTCTGGCATGGCATGGCAGGCAAGCATTCTTGCCTACTGAGCCACCGTGGCCCGCCCCATCTATTTCTTCTTGAGTCAGTGTTGGTTTTTTATGCTTTTCTAGGAAGTTGTACATTTCATCTGCATTGTCGAGTTTATTAGCATAAAGTTGTTCATAGTATCCTCTCATTACCTTCTTTATTTCTGCAGGGTCAGTGGTTATGTCTACTCTTCCATTTCTGACTTTATTTATTTGCATCCTCTCTCTTCTTTTTGTTAACCTCGCTAAGGGTCCCTCAATCTTAATGATTTTCTCATAGAACCAGCTTCTGGTTTTGTTGATTTTCTCAGTTGTTTTCATGTTCTCAATTTCATTTATTTCTGCTCTAATCTTCATTATTTCTTTTGCTTGCTTTGGGGTTAGTTTGCTATTCTTTCTCTAGTTCTTCCAAGTGAACAGTTAATTCCTCGATTTTTGTGCTTCTTTTTTGATATAGGCATTTAGGACAATACATTTCCCTCTTAGCACTGCTTTTGCTGCATCCCATAAATTTTGATATGTTTTCATTTTCATTTATCTCAAGATATTTACTGATTTCTCTTGTAATTTCTTCCTTGACCCACTGGTCGTTTAAGCACGTGTCGTTGAATGTACATATATTTGTGAATTTTTTTGCCCTCTGCCTGTTATTGATTTCCAACTTCATTCTTTTATGATCTGAGAAAGTGTTTTGTATGATTTCAACCTTTTAAAATTTATTGAGACTTTGTGACCCAGCATATGATGTTTCCTTGTAATGACCCATGAGCACTTGAGAAAAAGGTGTATCCTGCTGTTGTGGGGTGTAATGTTCTATAAATGTCTGTTAAGTCTAGTTCGTTTATTGTATTATTTAAATTCTTGTTTCTTTATTGATCCTCTGCCTCGATGTTCTGTCCATTGATAAGAGTGGGAAATTGAAGTCTCCAACTATTATGGTAGATATGTTTATTTCTCTTTTCAGTGTTTGCCTCATGTATTTTGGAGCACTCTGGCTCAGTGCATAAATATTTATGATTGCTATGTCTTCTTGTTGAATTGTTCCTTTTATTAATGCATAATGTCCTTCTTTGTCTCTTTTAATTGTTTTACATTTGAAGTCTAATTTGTTGGATATTAGTATAGCTACTCCTGCTCTTTTCTGATTGTTGTTTGCATGAAGTATCTTTTCCCAACCTTTTACTTTCAACTTATGTTTACCCTTGGGTCTAAAATGCATCTCCTGTAGACAGCATATAGATGGGTCCTATTTTTAAATCCATTCTGCCAGTCTATATCTTTTGATTTGGGAGTTTAATCCATTAACATTTAGTGTTATTACTGTACAGGCAGTACTTTCTTCTACCATTTTGCCTGTTGGATTTTATATGACATATCTAATTTTTCTTCTTTTTACCTTTACTGATAGTCTTCATTTCTACACTCTTCTCTGCACCCCTCTATCCTGTCTTTTCCTACCTGTTTCTAGTGCTTTTTAGTATTTCTTGCAGAGCTGTTCTCTCGGTCACAAATTCTGTCAGTGATTTTTTTGTCTGAAAATGTTTTAATTTCCCCTCATAATTTAAGGACAATTTTTCTGGATATAGAATTCTTGGCTGGCAGTTTTTCTCTTTTAGTATCTTAAACATATCAGACCACTGTCTTCTCACCTCCATGTTTTCTGCTGAGAAATCTACATGTAGTCTTATTGGGCTTCCCTTGTATGTGATGGATTGCTTTTCTCTTGCTGCTTTCAAAATTCTCTTTCTGTTTGACATCTGACATTCTGATTAGTAAATGTCTTGGAGTACATCTATTTGGATCTATTCTCTTTAGGGTATGCTGCACTTCTTGGATCTGTAATTTTAAGTCTTTCTTAAGAGTTGGGAAATTTTCGGTGATAATTTCCTCCTTTAGTTTTTCTCCTCCTTTTTCCTTTTGTTCTCCTTCTCAGACACCCACAACATGTGTATTCATGTGCTTCATGTTGTCATTCAGTTCCCTGAGTTCCTGCTCATATTTTTCCATTCTTTTCCCTGCATTTTCTTTCACTTGTTGGATTTCAGATGTCCCACCCAGCGGTTCACTAGTCCTGTCTTCTGCCTCTTGAAATCTAACATTGTAAGTTTCCATTGTTTTTTTCATCTCTTCTACTGTGCCTTTCATTCCCGTAAGTTCTATAATTTGTTTTTTCAAACTTTCGATTTCTTCTTTTTGTTGGTTCCTTGCCTTCTTTATATCCTCCCTCAATTCATTGATTTTTGATGAAGTTTTCCATGTCTGTTCGAACATTCTAAATTGTTTCACTCCTGTATTTCATTTGAATTGTTGATTTGTTCCTTTGACTGAGCCATATCTTCAATTTTCCTAGTATGATTCATTATATTTTGCTGATGTCTAGGCATTTAATTTCCTTAATTAGTGTATTCTGGAGATTTTTTCACTTTTTTTACCTAGGATTTTCTTGCTGGATGACTTTGTTGTCTTTCTGTTCTTTGACATTCAGTGTAGCTTATTCTAGTCATCTAGCTTAGGTTTTGTTTAACAGATCAGAATTTTTCACTTCTTGTTTCCTTGTTTCTTGCTCTGCCTGTATGGTGCCTGTTTTCCCCCTTAGGAGGGTCTATTTAGGTATTATAGACCCCAGTCATATTTTCCCAGACCAAACTGGCCTCCTCTCAGGAAGAGTCACGTGTATCAGTTCTCCCTGAGGGTGAGACCCAGCACATTGACTTTCCTATGAAGCCTCTGGACTCTGTGTTTTTCCTATCCTGGCCAGTATGTGGCATTTGTCTGCCTATAGGTCCCACCAGGGTAAGGTGATGCAGTACCTTTAACTTCAGCATACTCTCCCTGCTGGGGGCGTGGTTGAGACAGGAGAGGTTGTAGGCTGGCTTTATTCCTTCACTTTTCCAGACGCTGGTGTCTGAATTCCTTGAGGGAGGGATTCCACTTGAGCTGGGCCCCACCCCTCTCTTGAGGAAGGCATGGCCTCCAGACAAGCTCTCAGAGAAGCGTAATTCTGTCATTGCCTGGGGCATTTGGAGCCTGTGAAGCCCTGCAGTTATATGCAAAGAGCAGTCAAGCCTTAGAAACACAGCTACAAAAAAGAAGAGAAAAATCCTTTTCAAGGCAGGACCCCTGTTCCTCGGGTTTTCTAATCAAGAGCTTAAATTGGTACGTTTCTCTGTGTATCTTTACGTCCTGTGTGTCACTTCATTTCCTTCAGGGCCCAGACCCTTTCAAGTATTTTGTGATGTCCTATCCAAAAAAAAGAAAACAACCTCTTTTTTTTTTTTCTTCTGTCAGCCCTGCCCTCTCTGCACCTGGGCAAAAACCAGCACCCTCAGCTTTTACTCTAGGTTCAGCTGAGCTTGGGGTCTATTTTTAGTAGTCAGAATTTGTTAATTAATTCTACAAATTGGAGCTTGGTGGAGCTCATCCCCTGGCTGCTAGTAAAGTCTCTTTCCTTTCCCCTCCAGGAGCCAGCCTGTGGAGGAGGGGCCCTGGTCTCCACAGCTTGGGGGCTCATGGGTCTGGGTGGGATCACAGCTGGTCCAGCTTGTCCAGATTGCTATATGCTGTGTGTGTGGTCACTGATGTGACCCCAGCAGTTGTTCTGTACTGTTCCTGGCTGTTTACTAGCTGCTTTGGAGGATGAACTACATCCCCCACCTCACTAAGCCACCATCTTTGTCATGTCAGTTTTGTAGACAGTGTAATAGTTATGCAGTCAGTAGCGGGTCCAGGACTTGAAGCCACATTTGCTGTCCCCAAGCCCAGTGCTTTGGTATCCCCTACCACACCTCTCTGGGTGGTTCTTTGTAAGAGCCCCACACCCATGCTGAAGGAAAATGCAGCTGCCTCATCATGCTCATACAATGTGGACTTGGAGAGATGAGTCATACCTTAGAAAACTTAATGATTCAGGAATGAAATACCAATTAAGTAAAAGAACAAACCAGTGAAACAGGGCTAGTCTGAGCAGAAAGTGGGGTGGTGGAGTGGGTAGCACATAGGGCTAGCCTTGCATAGCCACTAACCACCTGGATGGTCTTAGATGTCTTTGACCTCATTTGTGAAAATGGCGTGTGATGAGTGCAGAAGATCTTTATAGTTCTTAGAGAGAACTCTTGTGACAGAGGAGGTACCCACTGTTGGTCAAGAGAAATTTGAACAGCCAAGGAGAGAAGGGAAAGCATTCCAAGTATGGAGAGTGGTATATGTAAAGGCCAGGAGGAGGAAAAGGACGACTAAGTTGCCCAGTAAGCTGCTACACTGACTGTGGGGTTGGTGGGCAGGTTATAGTGGACAGATGAAATCCTCAGTTGCCCAGCTGAGGGCTCTGACCTGTGAGCTTCTGGAACATTGGAAGGCTTTTAAGCAGAATGTAGGTAAGTTTTCATTATCTACCAGCTATTAGGAAAGAGATATTCATCATCTACTCTTCTGAAAGTGGACCAACCCTGAGGTATAAACTAGCAGGAAAGACTACTCCTAAAGCTGGGGCAACCTCTTACCCTGACACAAAGCATCCTCCCAACCCCAGGCCAAGCAGGGATTCCTGCTTTTCACATATGAAGAAATTGAAGCTCAGATGTGAAGTGGCCTGTTGAGGTCAGACAGCTTAATTGGAGGAGGTCCTGGCTTGATCCAAGAAAGCTGATGGAATGCAGACCCAGTGCTGATTCCCATACCACCCAGGACGAAGAGAAGTGAATGGATGGTGGACTAAGAGGGAAGAATACACTCCTGGCAGCTTTGACCCCACTTTCCAGGTCTGTTTCCTTAGTGTGTGATCTGCTGGGCCCTCACTCGGCGTTCTGGTGGTCCCAGCAATGCAGACCGACGCTACCCTGGGAAGTGAGGTGTCTTCCTCCCTGTTGCCCCTTTCTTTCATCTTTTCCCACCTTCAGTGAGTCAGGAAAGATTTCAGAAAACAGACACTCTAGATGCCTAAACTGGACATACTTACTGTTCCCTGGTGGAGGGAGTACTATTTCTGGGTAGGAGGCCATGTGACCTGGGACATGGCTTTCTGGGAGACCTGTCTCAAGCAGACCTGGCCTGAAGTCTCACCCAATCTCCTCTGCATTTAGACTCTGTCAGAGTGCTCCCTGCAGAACAGTGCTGACTGTGAAGGTTGTGAAGCAGACTAATTTTAGATATTCAGCTCTGTCCCAAAAAGGAAATTAAAATGGACAGCAGTGCTTGAGGATTCTTTGGTCCTTCTCTCTGTATCTTAAAAGTTAAAGAGGATTACTTAGATATTTAAGAAATTTATAAAGGTACTTAGAATGTTCTACTTGGAGTATACGGTAATGTTTCTTGCTCCGTACCTTCTTGAGTGTCTTGTATGCTAAAAGCTAGGTATTTTAAATAATTATGTTTTTGGCTAACCCAACATTAAACTGTGGAGCTATGTGAAGG
>PVIY010029216.1:0-32258 GCA_004026745.1 Myrmecophaga tridactyla
TGGGGTCTCTACCTTAGTTGCACATTGGAATTGCTTGGGAAGCTTTTTAAAAAGTACTGATATCTGGGAATTCAATCCCAGAGATTCTGATTTAATAGGTCTGGGAATGGCCCTGGGCATCAGGGATTCTAGGAGCTCCCCAAATGATTCAAACATGTAGCCACAGTTAAGAAATGCTGAGATAAAGCAAGAAGAGGCAGCTAGGAAAACAAGCGTACTTTAGAGACCAATTTTGGCACTTCCAGACCAGTGTGGACAGATGTAGTTGGGAGAGAGACTGGGAACATGAAATCCCCTGGAAGAGGCTCCCCATGCTTGAGATAGTTCTCTTCATCCAGGCCCCCCAATTTAATGTACGGTGGTGAGATGGGTTTAGACATTAGATTTGGATATCTATTTATGGTTAGTTTCTCCACTAGACTAGTAGTAGTTTCTCCACTAGACTCAGCAAGGGCTGAGTATTTTTATAGCTGTATTTCTTGGACCTAGCTAAATGGCTGGCATATGGGACATCAATAGTAATTTGTAAAATAAAGGAATGAAAAAATTCAAGATGCAATTGTGTGAAATGGAAGAGACACAATTCTTTTTTTACCAGACTTCTTTATTTGCACATTCAAGAAGTAATGGACTTCTAACCTATAAAATGGTATGATAATGTATGTACATTACTTTATGACAACATATGTACATGTTTCTATTACATATATACCCTTGAGTGGATCTTAGGGTATCTGTTAGTTATAGAAGATAATGATAATTTTCCAATATGGTTGTTCCAATTTACCTCCCATGAGCCATGTATGAGAGCCTCTATGTTGTCATCAACACTTATTATGAACAGTTGCTTTAATTTCAGCCATTCTGGTGGATAGAGAGTGGTGTTTTAGTTTTAATTAGCATTTCCCTAACGATTAATGAAATGAGCACCATTTCATATGTGAAATTTACATGTCCTCCTTTGTGAAATGCCTGTCAAGTCTTTTGCCCATTTTTTAAAAATTGCTTACTATTTTTTCTTAATGACTTATGGCAGTTATTTACATAAGCTGATTAGGATTCCTGTTCAGATCTGTGCATTACAAATATGTTTTTTATTCTGTCTAGTGTCTTTGATGAACAGGAATTTTATTTTAATATAGTTTAATTTACTAATATTTTCTTTTATGATTAGCACATTTTGTGCCTGTTTAAGAATCTTTATTCATCACAAAATTATCACAAAGTTATTCTCCTACATTATTTTCTAGACCTTTTATTGTTTTAACTTTTATACTTTTATCTAGACTTCATCTGGAATGATATTTGTGTAAGGTGATATATGGAGTTAAGGCCAAGAAACATTTAAAAATATACGAATATCCAATAGCTCTATAGCACCATTTACTAAAACAACCATTCTTTTCTCACTGCACAACACTTTCATTTTTGTCATAAATCAAGGGGTCATATATGTAACTTCATAATAATACATTCTTATACCTTACAATATAAATTGTCCAACTTTATTCTTTTTCTTGCCTAGTTTTAGCCTTTTCCGTTTCCATTTATATTTTGGAATCACTTTGTCAAGTCCACCATCATTGCCAAACAAACAAACAAAATACCTTCCGAGATTCTGATAGGTATTACAATGAATCTATAGTTCAGTTTGGGAGAACTGACATCCAAACCACATTGAGTCTTTCCATCTATGCATACAGTATATCTTTCCATTTATATGAATCTTCTTTTAATTACATTTTTCAGTTTGGAGTATATTGGTGTTCTTTTGCTATATTTACTCTTAAGTTTTTTCTTTTTTTTTTTTTGCATGGGCAGGCACCAGGAAACAAACCCGGGTCTCTGGCATGGCAGGCGAGAATTCTGCCTGCTGAGCCACTGTGGCCCTACTCTTAAGTATTTCATGTCTTTCAATACTATTATAAATAGTATTTTAAGATCTAGTTCCCTTATTATTTCTTATTGTTCTACAGAAATAGAATTGATTACCTTGCTATTGAGCCTGAATCTATTAACCTTGCTAAAATCACTTATTAATTCTAGCAGTTTATCTGTAGATTCCTTTGAATTTTAAATTTTAATTAAAATTGTTCATTTTAATTATGTGAACAGAAAATTAAGATAATTTTATTTTAACCTTTCCTATCATTTTATTTTTTCTTGCATAGACTAGGATCTCCATTTTATAGAAAGGGTGACAGAAGGCATCCTTATCTCATACCTACTTCCAGAGAGAAAGCTTTCAAAATGTCATTATTAAGCATGATATTTGCCTTTTAATAAATTAGGAAGTTCTCTCTCTTTTTTTTTTTTTTTTTTAATTTGCATATGGGCAGGAGGCACCAGGCATCAAACTCCAGACCTCCAGCACGGCAGGTCGGAGCTCTGCCTGCTGAGCCACGGCAGCCGCCCAGGAAGTTCTCTTTTTTATCAAGTTTGCTAGAAACTTTTTATTATAAATCCAGTGTTGAATTGTATTTAATGCTTTTCTTGCAATATTTAGATGATCATATGATTTTTATCTTTTATTTTGATAAAAGATTCTCTTATATTAAAGGATTTTTAAAATAATTTTAATATCAAAATTAAATTAACACCATTAGCCATCAGAGAAATGTGAATTACATATAATTTTCTTATATGAAAGCAACCTTTCATTTCTGTAATAAATTCTACTTGGTCATAATATAGTATCCTTTAACACTGGATTCATTTTTTAATTTTTGGTTTTATGTTTATGAAAGACATTGGGCTGTAATTATCCTTTCTTATAATGGCCTTTTTATGTTTTGATATCAATGTGATGGTAACGTCATTAAAAAGCTAGAAAATGTTCTCTCTCCTCTAATTTCCAAGAGTTTGTATAAGTGATTTATAAACATTCTTCATAAAACCTGATGGGCTGTGTTTTAGAATCCTAATTCTATAGGCCATGAGAAGAATGAGCTTCCAAGTTTGCAACACAGGTGCTTCTGATTCTAAAATTCAAGCTTTTTGCCCATTATACCATGCTGCCTACATGAATGAATGAGTGGGTAAGTTGGTATTCTAGGGGAGTTAGTGTTTCAGCCAATGGCAGTGTCTACTTCCTGCAGAGAGCAAACACACTGCCAAAGATGACCTCCTTCACCTCCCTCAAAAATACAGTTTTGCTTTGGAATCCACTGCAAGAGTTCCCATACTACTTGACCTTTCACATCTCCCCTATTGCCTGACCTCATATATTTTCAGATTCTGGAACAGAGTCTGGATTCACAATAATTGTTTATTATTTCCATCTCTTTTTCTCCAACTAGTTTTTGTTGGATTCTTGAGGGCATATCTGATCCATCTTTTCACCTCTGGCAGCATCCAATATAACACTTTATAATTAATAGTCCACTCTAGAAAATCTTAAAACTATGCCCTTTCCACAACATCATATGTAACCCTAAGTAAGTCAGAGGGTCTTGCAATATTCCCATCCTATATGCAGTAATTCAAAGAAGGAACTCTCACGCCTCTGTGCAGAGGGTGTATGGTTGATGGCAGGGTCTGAGCCATGGTTCAGGTTGGAGCCAGCACAACTCCATGACGACTCTGGAATCAGGAGGTAAAGGCTGACTAGGGTCTGCTCAACTATCATCTTTCTTTAAATTTATATGTATTTTTTAATTACAGAAATTGTAGATTTACAGAAAAAGCATGCAGAAAATACAGAGTTCCCATACCCCCTCCTTTATTAACACCTTGCATCAGTGTAGAATCTTTTTAAATTAAGGATTAAGAATTTAAAATTTTTGCCATCAAAAATTTTGAACTGTAAGGCAGGATTATATGAATAGAGGAAATGTAGAGATACATATATGATGTTTTAAAAATATAAGTTTACAAAATTTGGAGGATTTTCCTGATTCTCAGATTATACCTTCATTTTTCTTTTGGCACTAAAATACCCTTTCTTACATAAGATGATGCCTATAAGAAGGAGCGGTCAACTGGAAAGATATATTATAATTTCTTTCTTTCTTTATTATTTTTAGAACCTTTCCTCTATGAAATTAAGTTGTCAACCATCGTTAAGGCCCTTGACATTTATTATCATTATTCTAATGCTGTTGGTCAGGGAAATCTACAAGTCTTGTAGCTTCTGCATTTAGGCGAAGAAAGGACACCATCAACACTGAATAGGTTTCATATATTTCCAAAGTCCTCTGAGGCATTTCCTTCAAAATTTAGTGAAGAAGAGGGGAGGAGGTCAGAAACTTTTGCTGAAGAGGAAGATTAAAGTGTAATGCAGATGCTAAATAAATGTGAAATAATGACACTATTTAGCTTTCGAAAGATTTACTTCAACAGAGAGAGATGACTCAAAGCAGGCCATTTGAGAGCAAATGAGAATTTAAAAAGTTTCTTTAAAAAGGAAGAGAATATTTCTACATATCATTTAAAAAGGCATATGGATAATTTATATAAAATATTTTAGGTAAAAGACAAAGCTTGGATCCTTTGAAATGATCCCAACGCTGATTTCGTGTTTCTTACACCTACTGCGTGACATGCTGAAGAAAATGCATGTACTCTCAGTATGAACCAAAATGTCCTAAGCTAGGTGTCAGCAGGGCCGGCTGCATTGGTAGGTCCCCAAGCTTGGTTTAATGCTCTATCTCTGGATATTCTTAAATTCTTAACACGGAAACCCACATTTTCATTTTGCACCGGGATCTGAAAATTATGAGCTAATCTTAGGTGTCAGGTTGCATGTCCTGCCACTTGCAGCATATTTTGCATGATAGGGGTTTCAAAGGTGCTCTTTCACATAGGGATATATATATATATATATATATATATATATATATATATATATATATATATATATATATATAGGGTTATCCTAGCTGGGAAACTTGGTTTGGCAGAAGAGGGGCAGGGGCTTGGTTCATGCAGTTGTGATGTTGTAGCCCAATGGGGCCCGCTCAATTTAATCTCTGTTTCTTCACTTGTTAAATGAAATAATTAGATCACTCCAGTTTTTAAAGCAATTAACCTGTGTCCCCACCGCCATTCTCCACTTCAACAGATTTATATACAGCTCTTCACCTCCCCCAAGCCCCGATTCTATGGCCTCGAAATACCTCTGAGCTCCACAGAGCACAGTTTAAATCTTCCTGGGTTTCTTGAATCTATACTACTGGAGAGAAACTATAATGAGGTAGTTAAAAGCATAAAATCAGTCAGACCTGGGTTTGACTCCCCATTCCACTATTTAATACATTTGTGATCTTGAGCATGTTAATTTAGCCCAATTTTCTCATCTCTCTCATGGAGTAAATAATAGTTGATACTTATGGAGTAGTTGTAAAGATCCAATGAGCAATCATTTAAGATACACCCAATCTGCTAGCTATGATAGTCAAATAATCAAAAACAGCGGAGGGACGTCTCTTTGAGGCCCTACTCACCACCATATCTTTAGTACCTGGCACAGTGCCTGCTGCATAGCAAAAAAGTAAAGCTAAGGAGAAAATAAACCCCTCTTTATATGCCCAGAATACATTTACTCTTGAGATGGTGTGTAAAACAAAATTTGAATATCTGAATAACAGGTCAGATTTTCTCCCAACAAACATTTCATCCCTCCCCACCTCTGTTATTATTTATCAGCTGTCTCATGGAGAAACAAATATTTATTGGAATAAATTAAAAACACACCCATACACACACTCACAATTCTGCACACTTAATATCATAAGCAAATCTTCCAAACCGCAGCAGCCTTCTTTTTTAAAATTGTACGCAGACAATGAGACTGAATAAAGAAGCCTGAATACAGACATAAGCACATATAGTTTGCTGCAGTAATCAAGTAAAATTTTAAATAAAGTGACTCTGACGGTGCATGGGTGGTTCGGTGGTAGAATGCTCACCTGTCACGCGGGAGACCCAGGTTCAATTCCCGGACCATGCGCTGCCCCCTCTAAAAAAAAAAGTTAAACTTTCTCCAATCTATTGACATCTGCAATTCATTCGGTATTTACCATGTACCAGACTGTATAGCTATAAACGTTATTAGACATAATCTCCATCCACAAGGTGCTCATAGTCCAGTGACGGGGAGGGGAGGGGAGTCAACAGGCAGGACAGGAGAACAAGTGTGGGAAAGTTAGCAGAGTCTAGGTGGTGTCAAGGAACAGAGAGGAGCATGTGCTTAACTCAGGCAGGGCAAGTCCAAGACAGCTTTCAAGAGCAATTAGCATCAGAGTTGAGTCTAAGCCCTTCAGTGTCAATGATGTCAGTAGCATCACGTTTCCAAACCAGATTATTTCTTTAGTTTATCTCCCCTATTTTATTGGTTCCTCAGTCTCTATAAGTGGTTGATGGATTTCCTAATACTTGTTCTGTTTAACCATCATCTTCAATTGCTGCTCAAAAAGTTTCATTCAAGTATCTAAAGAATTTCTATTATTTGTCAGACACTGTTTCAAATGCTGAGATTAAAAGGCAAATGTCTTGCGCTTTAATCTATTCCCTTGCTCCTAACCTAACTTCATGATTTAGGGTGTGGGTTCCCTGAAATGTTCCCATGCCCTTGCCTCTTAACCTGTTCTTTCATGTGAGCATCCAGGTCCTATCTTGCTCCTTTTTCAAATAATGGCAGTCTGGATTGTTCCAGAAGTAGTAATTTTGGACAGTGAGGCCACACACCTTCTCTGGAGATGACAGATTTCTGTGAATATGATTACTATGGAATCATAGTATTCACATAGATTATGTGAATATGATTATAATTCTGGGGAGCAGAATTGAGGTTGGATGAACTACTTTTGAACTCCCTGCAGGCAGAAAAGATGCCATATTTATCTTTGTGTTTCCAGAGCTTAACACAGCTCCTGGTGAATGGTATGGCTCAGAAAAGGGTTTCTGGATGAATGAATGAATGGATGGATGGATGGATGGATGGATGGATGGATGGATGGATGGATGATGGGCCAACCATGAATACAAATGAGCTCTGGAGCCTAGGCCTAAAGGCAGAAGAATGGAGGAAAAATGTGATGGCCAATGAAGGGATCACCCATGGTACTTTTGTTGCTCTTCCCAAAGAAATCTAAAAAGTAAAAATCTGTTTAAATTCAGGGCCAGTCTTTGATTTCAGGGGAAGGAGAAAACTCTCCCAGATTCCAAATGACTCTTCCTCCTTTCTATTTCTGGCATAAAATTAGCAGCCTGAAGACAAAGCCTCTTATTCCACAATTAAGGATGCAATTAAAAATGCAAATGTCTGAAAGAGTGAGCAAAATACTAATGAGCCTCAAAGCATAAATGAAAAATTGAAATCTATTCTGCTTTAAGGGTGGCTCTGAGTCTAAAGGGGTAAAGGGACCTCTCACTTACTAACAAATCCCATTTGGCAGTGTCCTTCAGAGCCTTTGTTTAACTTAATCCTACCAACAAGATAGGTAGTATGTCCATTTTATAAATGAGAAACCCAAGTTTTAACAATGGACAGGCTGGGAAGTATGGATTAGAAGCCAGGTCTACCTGAAGGGTGTCAGCATAAAGTGTAAACCAAACAGAAGTTCTGTCAATATGAATTTAACCTGTGTCCTTATAGGTTATATATAGTATAGCTCATACTGTACTAGTATGAGCATGGGCTTCAGTGAGAGGTACACTTGGGTTAGGAATCATATTTGTCTATGTAGCAGCTGCGTGACTTTGTGCAGATTATTTTTTAACTTTTTGAACTTCAGCATCCTCATCTGTAGGATGGGGATAGTGTCAGCACTGTTGTAAGGTTTAAATGAAGTTAGGAGTGAAGCACTGGTATATAAGTTATCTGGCCACTCATAATATGGCCCAAACTGCCCCTTTGGATTTTGCAATGCTCTTGCCAGATCCCTTCCAGCTTTCCTAGGCCAAGATCTCCTCCAGGAGGTCTTCTGCCTGCATTGTTAAACTCCACTGGGTACCTGTTCATGTCTCCCCAGCAAGATTTTAGGGGAGAAAAGAAACCCTGAATTTGATTAGTTTTTATTTCCTATTCTGCCAACAACACATCAGAGTTTTCAATGTCTGAATGAATAGCCAAAAATATTGCTAAGTAAATATATCTGAGTGAATAAAAAAGAGGGAATATAAAATACAACCAGCTCTATTACTTGGGCAAGCTGTTTATGCCCTCTATGCCTCAGTTTCTTCATCTGTAATACAAGGATCATAATAGTACCTACCAACTGAAGTTGTGAAGTTTAAGTGCATTAATCATTATGAACAATGACTGACCCATAATAAGTGCTTAATAAATGTTAAAATGTTAAAAAAAAAAAGGAAATTTGTTTCAAGTTGATCCAATGGTAGATGCCATATATCCATGAAACTCTCAAAACACACAATTTACGTGAAGTTGAGCAGTGGCCCAGAGGCAATCAGGTTCAAAGCCTTAAAAGATTGCAGAGATGTTTCACTTCTTCAATCTCATAAAAGTATTTTGACTAAAAAATAATGTAAATTCACTCGGATAAATAAATATGCACTTATAGTCTTGTGAAGCAATTGGTGTGTTTTAATCCTAAGGATATCGTTAATACTATATCTGATATTATTTCTCTATGGATATGATTGATGGGAAACTCAGAGTCAAATGTGAGGGCAACCACAGCCATTATGTCGCACTTCACGGCTTACGTCTTTGTATGAATGCTCCTGGCTTCATCTTACTTTCTGAAACTTATTTCCCCTTTGCTTATCTTTTATTTGGATTTTTGCCTGAGGTTTACTTTTACCTTTGCATATTATTTACAACCTTATAAGTTGTATTAAATTATTCTTAATAAAGTTGAGCATAGATAATTATTAAATGCTTTACAGATTTAATACTATGGTAAGAAAATAAATGAAAATACCACTTTTTTTTTTAGATACTGCTTCTTTTCAGGAATAATCCTCATTTTGTTGCTTAGTAGTATGTAACCTTGCCCACATTAACTAAACTTTCTAAGTTTTAGTTTTCTAACCTGGTTGTATGGGGTTATATAATTAGAGTGAGTTGTTCTAAGGATTAAATATATGAAACCAATGGCTCCTTAGACTTCACTGATACTCGATCTTTTCAGCAAGTAGGAAAGAGTCATATTTCTGAAAACAGAAATCATTTCAGGTGACTCAGTGAGTTGGATCCACATCAGAAAGTTTCATCTACTTCTTTCACTGTTAGCCACTGTTTTGTACCAGTCTAAGAGTTTGCTCCTCAGCTATAGAAGGTCAATGTTTTTTGTTCTCATTTCAGATTTATTTTGACATGAAGCAGACCAAGCCCCTGAAATAAAAAGATGAAGTGTTGAGAAGGGGGTGCAGGAGGAAGTTTGCTCTGGGCCCTGCCCTCACCCCAAGTCCTCTCACTAAGAGAAATAGGCTGAATGACTCTATTATTGAATTAGGTTTCAATTTGAAGAGTCACAGTTCAGCAGGCAAATGAAACAGCTCAAAAGGCCGTTCAGTGCCCAATGTTTCCTGAAAATCCCAGTTCCAGAAGGCAGCTGGACAAGACCAGACTCCATATCCTTGGTGCTGGCCCAGTTGGCATTGCACTTCCATAGGATAGTTCGGAACTCTTGGCTAATATTTTACTATTTTCTTTCCTGTCTGTCTAGAAGAGATAGTCTATGGATTAATTCATTAATTTATTCACATAAGTATTTACTAAGGAGACTTCTTTATGCCAAGTACTCTGTGAGGGACTAGGGAAACAATAAAATTTAGACATAAACTGAGATTGTCACAGCCAAAATTGAATGACATTACATTTTAAGAAGCTTTGCCAGAAAATCTTAATAAAAACCATAATGTTCACTATTTTAACAGTTGAATTTTAAGTACCAAAGGTCTTCTGGGCCGATTTCATTGTAGGGAGTATTACAGACATATAAGATACCAGAAAATGACAGAATAATTTTCTGTGCACTATTTGAATTGCCTACAGACCTAGGCTGCAACTGTCTTGAGAGGAGGTGTTCTGTGTTCTTATTCATCTCTGTATCTTCGATACCTACCGCTGACTGATATATTGTAGGTTAAGTATGTAAATCGTATTTGTTGAGAGAAAGAATCAATGCACTAACGAATAAATATATGAAAGCTTTATGTGAAAAGACAGGGTAGGAGGTAGACCCAGGTGCATCTGTTCTATTATATCCTTTGAAGCAAAAACTGACTTTGGAAGCAGCAAGTTTGAACTCACCAGTTTAAAATGTGGACTTAAAGCCACTATTAAAAAGAAGTGAGTCTCCCCAAGAGAGCCTCTTTTGTTGCTCAGATCTGGCTTCTCTCTCCAGCCAACACAACAAGCAATCTCACCACCCTCCCCCTGTCTACGTGGGACATGACTCTCAGGGGTGTGGACCTTCCTAAAAATGTGGGACAGAGATCCTAGAGTGAACTGAGACTCAGCATCAAGGGATTGAGAAAACCTTCTTGACCAAAAGGGGGAAGAGTGAAATGAAACAAAGTGTCAATGGCTGAGAGATTCCAAACAGAGTCGAGAGATTATCCTGGAGGTTACTCTTATGCATTAAGTAGATATCACCTTGTTATTCAAGATATAATGGAGAGGTTGGAGGGAACTGCCTGAAAATGTAGAGCTGTGTTCCAGTAGCCATGTTTCCTGAGGATGATTGTATAATGATATAGCTTTCACAATGTGACTGTGTGATTGTGAAAACCTTGTGTCTCATGCTCCTTTTATCTAACTTGTCAACAAATGAGTAGAACATATGGAATAAAAATAAATAATAGGGGGAACAAATACTAAAATAAATTTAGTTTGAAATGCTAGTATCAATGAAAGCGAGGGGTAAGGGGTATGGTAGGTATAATCTTTTTTTTTTCTTTTGTGTGTTTGTTTTATTTCTTTTTCTATTGTCTTTTTATTTCTTTTTCTGAATTAATGCAAATGTTCTAAGAAATGATGAATATGCAACTAAGTGATGATATTGTGAATTACTGATTATATATGTTGATGTTTTATTTGGTTTGTTAATTTTTTAAATTAATAAATAAATTAAAAAAACTGTGTCCTCAGGAGGTTTATGCATTATGTAATATACATATAAGGTGATGTGAATAAGATTTAGTAGCACAACCACTCCCATTTTATGAACCACTCATATGACAAATGTCATATTTTGCTAAAATCTTTGTCTAAATTGGATAAAAACAGATTTAATGAGACAAATTAAAAGTTGTTTAACATAATACACCATAGATCCTGTTCTGTTTGGTGTTTTACCCTAACACTTATTCCTCATAGTAGAGTCTGGGATATTTTTAAAGGGCTGTAACCTTTTACTAGTTGTTTTAATAAAAATTATTCTAGAAGAAAAGAAAAGTCCTTCAAATACATAAAAAAGAACTATGAAAAAGGGGATTGCAGGAGTTGATGAATGCAGAGAGGAAGTGAAAGAGATCATGCGGTTAGGGACAAAGAACTGGAAAGACTAGTTGTAGGTGCCCTGATTCTTTCTTCCTATCTTGAGGATCCAGCTGAATTCTTTTCAGGTTCTGGCTCTGGATAGTCTCTTATTTGGGGTAAGAAAAGCCTGAATTGACTGGGCTGGAACTTCTGGAACCAAGGAATCATAGCCTCCCCCTACAGGTTTCATGGGGTCTAAAGAAGCAAAAGTCTAAAATGTTACCAGAAAGAAAGCAAAGGGAAAAGGAAGGCTCATCCTCCTGCTGGGAAAACAGTGCCTTGTTCACACCCAATTCCACTTTCTCCCTGTCCCTTAGGTGAAAGGTTGCTCTCACCATAAATAAAAAATATCACCATCATTTATTAACTTTTTTCCCAAGTACCAGGTATTTATAATCACTAATGTGTTTAATTCTTACAACCACTGTATGGCATCCATTCTTTTACTATTTCCATTTTTACAGGAAAAAAAGAAAAAACAAAAAAACTAAGGTCAGAGAGATTCATTTGTTCAAGATCACAGAGCTAGTAAGTGACAGAATGAAGATTTAAATGCTGGTCTGAATCCAGCATCTGTGCTCTTAAATACTGCTCTATAACACCTCACAAATGGTCCCGAATGTCTATGCCCAGTTTGATTTGGGGCAACTTATTTAACCTCTCTGAGTCTCAATTTCTTCATCTGTAAAATGGAGAAAATATACTCTGACTCCTAGGGTTGTTGGGAGAATTATATGGGATAATTTATGTAAAATACTAGCATAATGGTTGCCCATAAAAGATATTCAACAAAAAGCTTCGCCCCAAGTCCATTTCATCTGAACTGGGAATGAGGTCTGCCTTCCACATTGGCTAAAACATCAAGGCGCTGGGAATCCCGGAGGCAGTAAATGCAATGCAATGTAATGAAGATGCTCTCTCCTCTCTGTCTTTGTGTATTGTGTCCTCTCCCTGACATGCTCTTTCTTGTCTACTTCACCTGCAAACTGTTAGATCATGACCTAATAGTGGGTTATAAAGCCAAGTTAATGAGCTGTGACCCCTTTTTTTAAATTGTATGCTGTATGGTTGGGGTCACATTTCATTCTTTTTCCATGTGCGTATCCCATTATTGCAGCACCATTTGTTGAATTTTTTGTTTGTTTTTGTTGGTTGCTTTGTTTGTTTGGGAAGTGCATGGGCTGGGAATCAAACCCAGATCACCTGTATGGCAGGCGAGAATTCTACCACTGAACTACCTTTGCACCCCCTGACTCTCATTTTTTTTAAAAGACAAACAGAAAGGAAGATAACAAGGTATAATATACATAAAGGTTAGTACTATTTTATGAAAATTTTCTTTCAGCTTTGTGTGTGTGCATGTGTATTTACTTCCTTAAAGTATAGAATACATTTCTTACTGTAGGTCAGAAGATTTGAAATCTCCAGATTCACTCATACAAGATCTTAAAGAGTCAATTCAGATATCCCTGCATTAGGAAGCAACGAAGATTCCAGACCTTTCTCAGAGCTAACTGAGATATGTTCATATCACACTGCCTTGTAATTGTCTTTCATTGTCTGTCTCCCCCACTAGATGTGAACTCCTGGCCAACAGGAACTATGAATTACTGCTGGATCCTCATTGTCTGATACATTTTCCTGATATGGAATAAATACCCAAGAAATGCTTGATGAATGGATGAATAAATCATAGCAACTGACTTTTAAATCCAAATTACCCAGATTCACAACAAAGAGGTCATTTGCTTGAACTCTCAAAATCAATACCTTTTATTAACAAAGGACATGGTCCAAGTTTTTCTTTTACATTTTTCCCTGTGACCTTTTTCATTCCCCATTGATGGACATCTATCTGCTTTTTTCTTCCCCTCACTATTCTCTCACTGTCTGGGTGCTCTTTCACTCCTTACAAAAGAAAGGATCTTCCCTTAGCCATTTCCACTTTTGTGTGAATTCCATCCCCTATATTTAAGTGCTTTCTTTGTAGCACTTGGATTTAAAAGTGCAGCTCTATAAGTAGGAGGAAAAGATGGGTTTTCTGTGATAGGGATGCTTTTACCAGCTGGTAGGTAAGAAGCGTGAGAATATTTTAGGAGCAGGAAGATCTTCATTAACCCTTAACCTCAGTCCATCTGCGAGGCTGCCTTCTCTTTACCCATATGGAGAGCATCTAACTATACAAAACAAAACTCATATCCCAGTGGCTCAGCAGCCTAATACAATCTGTGTCTGAAGAACCACTAATGTACTTGTGAAATATTTTGAAAGATATTTTATCATATTTCTTAGCACTTTATTTACTTTTAAGATTCTGCAACTATGTTTCACAATGCAGGAAATACACAATACAAATAGCTCATTAAATCAAACATACCCAAGTCATTCCCACAGAACAAGTACTATTACCATTAGCGACAATCACCTCTACTTGTACAGCACTACCAAAGCATTTCAAGCACCTTACAAAAAAAGAATAAAAGAAGGAAAACAATTACAACTAGATTGGAGAATATAGAGGATTGTCTCTATATTCGATAACAAAACACTAGCCTGGCTCAGGCCGTGCTGGTTCCCTCTGCCTACCCTCAACACTTTCAGGCAAACAAATTGTTACCATCTGGGAGGTTCATGTCAGCAGAGGGGATGAAACCAGTTTCTGCAAGATCCTGAGAAGAGGTATCTCCTCTGACTGGGCAGCAACCAGTGCTAGGGGTGGAAGTATGAGAGTGTGTGTAGGAAAGAGGAGGCAATTCCAAGAGGGATGATGAGTTTTGTGGTGCAGGCAAATATTCTACTAAATCAGCTAAATTGTTTATCACAGAACAAAGAAGTTGCTTGCTTTCCGATTTAGTTTTGAACTCATGGAAAAAATATGAATAATACCAAAGAAAGCCCCTCTGTTCTATAGTACTGTTTATCCTGTGTTGGAACCCCCAGGAGGTTTGTTTTCAAATGTCTCCTCTCTCTAACCTATTCCTTAATCTAAGAGCCTGTCCGGGCACTGTGCTGCTGGAAGCGGATTGGGAATTAAAGTGTATTCAACAGCTGACACTAGAGAAGTTAAACCTGAGGGAGACTGAGTGATTCAGGGAGCAGCATGGGCTGCGAGGTAGGAGCCAGACTCTGACACCAAATAGCTAGCTGTGGGATCCCAAGCAAATCTCTTTCTTCCTGGGGCCTCAGTTTCCCCTACTGCAAATTAAACGGTGTACCTCGTGATTGCTAAGGTGCCTTCCAGCCTTTGCAGTACATAATGCTAAACAGACTAAAGAAAATAAAACTTGAGGATGTCATTTTCAGATTAAACAGACATGCTCATCATTTTACATTTATATGCCAGAGAAACCTTACCACCAATTTATTTTCAGAGAGCAAGCAGCTGACTTTCTAAATAAGCAGGACTGATTAACGCTGGTCCTACTCAACTGTTCTAGATAAAGCATGCATGTCTAAGAAATCCTACAGTCAAAATTGGTGTTTAAAGAAAATGACAATGGTACAGACCTGCCTGATCCTTTTTGACAGCTATTTCTCTTAAGCCTTGCTATTTCACTTCATTTTCTTTTGTTGTTTTATCTCAATGTATAAGAACAAAGCCAGGGGCTTTTGTCAGTTCTTTCCTTCTGCTTTTAGTCTTCTACCACTATTCCTCTAAGAGTCATTTAGATGCTGAGGTCATCCCTCTTTGTACTAAATAAGTACTAATAATTGACATTTGGAAACCAAATACCATATTTGCATTTTTCGGAGAAATATTTGGGGGAATTGCCAATGAACTCTCAGCTTTTTTTTCTTTTTTTTTACACTGTATATGTACTTTATTTTTCTAACCCAAGACAAAATTTTCTGACAATATCTTAAAAGAAACCAAGATCTGAAGAATACAAGAGACTTTTAAAATATATTTAAAGACACATTATTTTTTTCTGGTAAGCTTTAACTGTCTCCGCTCTTTCTGAGTCTCATTTGAAAAAGATTCCTCCTTTCAATACATTCTTCAACTATCAGCATGTAAAAGAGATATAATTACTTTGTCTTCATCTCTTCTGTGTTTTATACTATTGTTTACTATTTTAGAGAATAAATATTTGACTCCAAGTAAAGAACTCTTTCTGATGAAGTCTATTACACTTACTTATCACCGTATCAGTTCATTTAATTGTCCTATCTTCTACAAGTTAATTTAAACGACTAAGCTATTACCAATATATTTTCAGCAAACATCATCTATATATATACATGTTCTATTATATATATATAGATAGATAGATAGATAGATATGTTCTATTTTTTTTAATAAAACACCAAGAGTTTGGCAACTTTTTTTCCAGTTCAGTCTTATCTAATCATATCATTTGCATTAACTGATTTTTATTTATTCTATTGACCAAATTGGTTTTTCTGAATTTGTTGCCCAAAACATTTCGAGATTTAAAAATATGTGTTTTGTATCATGAAGACCAGCGATACCACATAGGTAGAGAGAGAAAAATAGAGTCACATGGGATTAATCGTCCATCATATTTGCAATATCACTATAAAGACACATTCTAGGGTTGTTCTCAGTAATTTTTTTCATAGACTACACTGAAGCATATCAAAATAATCTTCCAAAGTACAGCTGGCAAAATTTGCAAGGTTAATTTTTTTTTTTTTCCATAAATCTCAAGGCTTTTGAGATACTGGATCTCCCTGGAATAACAAGGACTCAGTGGTTGTCAGAGCAACCAACAAATTACTGCCCTTGAGAACCTGCCGCTTTTCAGAATTCTGTTCCCTTCTTTCTCTGCTGTGCCTATTTAATACATTCGAAAGATAACGTGATAACCACAGTGCTACTAACAGGACAGGCCAATTCAAGTATGTCATTTATAATCTATAATATATACCTCATGCCAGGAAAAGAAGTGAGGTTTCAATTGAAGAAGATATGACCTTAGGTGGGAATCAGACCAGATTCTGAGGCAGAGTGGAGACAGGAGAATGCAGTAAGGATGGCAAACACTCACTGATCATTAATGATCGCTTTCTCCTTCTTGGCTGTCGGTATTTATATTATATTAAGTACAGACAGCACTTGTGAAGTGTATTTTGGAAGTAACATAGGCCTGTGCTAGGAGAAAGTATTTATTATGGTTGACTGATGATGGAAATTACTCAAGAGTTTGCTATCTGGATGAAAGACTAGAATGCATTATAAGTAACTTTTGTGGACTGAGAAATAATTGGTAATGAGATACCACAGAAGAAAGTTTTCCCAACAGTCTCCTGGTCACCAAAACTTGTTAGAAAAGACATAACTCTTTGAAGAATTCTTCTGATATCAAATCAAACCATAGTTAATGCAATAGATATCAAATAGATCAGGAGGTGATGCAGGAATATTTTCTTCCCATAATGATGGAGAGCAAATGTCCAGGGTTTTGGTGCATATATTCAGTTTAAGTTTTATCAGAAGTAAAAATGATTCTTCTCACTATTTTCACTGAAACCTGTACTAAGAACTCTACCTGGATCACGCTATTGCCAAAGAATAACCTTTAAAAAGCAAGGGCCTTGGGTGCACAGGAGGTTCAGTGATAGAATGCTCACCTTCCACGTGGGAGACCCGGGTTCGATTCCTGGACCATGCAACACTCCTCCCACCTGCCCCCCCAAAAAGCCCTTAGGGACTTTAACTGATTTAACATAACATTTCAAAACTTTCTTTGAAACTGTTAAACCTAAGGTCTTACAGTGGTTACTGAAGAGCATATGGGTTGATCAGAATAAATGTTCCATTACAACAGGGTAGTTGCCCTATCTCCCCAAGCTGTATTTACTAACACAACACAGGTCACATTAAGAAAGGCTCCATTGCCTACCTGACATACAGGGAGCGTTTCTGATTGGTTCGTAGGGACCCAGACCCGGAGCTCATGCTGTGGTTCATCATCTGCTCTCGTAGGTCATGGATTTTAGCCTCAAATCGAGCGTAATCTGGAAACGGAAACAAAGGTGGCAAATTTGGTTCTGTGCCTTCACATAGCTGGGGGCACTGCACAATAGAGGCAGCCCCTCACTCCTGTAGCTGGTTGCTTTGCCGAGAAACAGGGAGATGCGTAATTCAACAATGGTGGACCACAGTGGGTATTTATTCACAGATATTCACAAGAGGAAAAGGAGAATCAGTTACTTCCCATACCTTAACAAGAAAACACACCAGCATCAAATCCCAAACCCGTGAAAAGTCCATGAAGGGTGGAGGGAAGGAAGTGGGCGTGGTTACAAATGGGCAACTAAGGGATGAATGTGGTGATGGAAATGCTGGATATCTTGACAGTGGTGGCGGATATATGAACCTGCACACAGGATGAAATTGCATAGAACTAAATACGCACACTTACATACAAATGAATAACAATAACTCTGGGGAAATCTAAATACGATCAGTGGATTTTATCAATATCAAAATCCTCGCTGTGAGATTGTTCTTTTTGCAAGATGTTATCAGACCGGGTTAAAGGTGCACAGGGTCAGTCTGTATTATTTCTTACAACTGCATGTGACTATGAATCTATAATCTGAAAACAAAAAGTTTAAAAAGGTGGGAGGACAAAAAAAAAAAAAAAAAGTCTGTGAACTTCCCAATGGTGTGTGGGGTGGAGAAGAGTCTCTGGTTTGCACATTTAAATCAGCTTTTCTGGAGGTTGACATGAGAACTGGGGTAGAGAAACACTCTCACATTCAATTTTGTAAATATTCAAACTTGAAAAGAATATGTAGGTCTAAAAATCAAGGGACCATGGGAAAAATATTGTTGCCATATGTCAATTCAATAAAAAGAATAAATACACAAATAGGTTTCAAGACACTTCATAACACAATCCATTCACAGAGAGAAATGTTTTTTGGGAAGTTTGGATATCCTCGATCACAACCTAGAAAGGGTTCTACCATCTCTTCGGCACCACAGTGTCTTGCTTTAGCAAAATCAAGAAGGAGAAAGGCTCAATTTAACAAGATAAAAAATCTGAAAATGTTATTTCAAATTATAAATGACTCTTTTAATTACAAAGAAAATTGCCATGAAGAATTTCAATAGAGGCCCTCAATACATTTCAAAAAAAAATTTTGATTTTCAATTCAATTTACTCACAACTTTTCATGAAAATAAGAATGACTACATGAATGCAATAAAAGATTACTTACTTACAATGTGTTTCAAATTATTTATAATAAAAAGCTCCACAAAATGAAATTTAATTTCAATTTATTGAATAACTATTGGCAACTGTGGGGTGAGATTTCCTAAAAGACATGACCATGAACCTCAACAGTAAATAGACAACATATAATAAGCTCTGAATATTAAATATTTTTAAAGTTTAGTACTTTAAGGATAAACCCATAACTGTTGGCTGGAAATTTCTGATGCTTAAGCAAAAATCTGATGCTAACTGTATTTGGAAGGCTTCCAGTTTAAAACTTAGCTTTAAATAAGTAAACAATAAATGGTTAAATAAGTAGAACACAAACTTAACCTAAAACCTTTTGGCCATAATTTAAGGTAATTTATTTCATTTCATTTTAGCAGAAAAGAAAACACTAATAACCATCGCTTTGATATTATACATAGATTTAAATCATTTTGAGCCATTATATAGTTTCTGACCATCCTTAAAAGTCAATTAACAATTATTGCTGGTCACATAGAAGACGCTGTGCTCAGTGCTTCATGGACAGTACCTCATTTCTTTCTAAATAAGAAAATGAAGTTTATGGACGTAGTACAAACTTGAACTGTATAGGAAAACACAGAATAAGAATTAAAAATTCCCCTTGTCTGCTCTCCCTTCACATGTTTTCTTCTCTTCTCTCTTACTCTCACTGGTGCCCTTCCGTAGAGCTAACCTTTGGCGTACATGTTTGGTTGTGTGTTGTACTTTCACAGGCATTTCTCAATCCATTTTCATACACACCTATGTGCACATACCAACACACCCAAGGGACCATATGGCACTTTCCCCCTTTTACCAGCATAACTTGCCTCTTTTCCTACCTTCCCTTAAATAAATAAATATCATGTTTCTTAATAGCTTTATTATATTACACAGTTTGGACTGCAATTTATTTAACAATTCCCTTATTGTTAGATATTTAGGCCCGTTTGGCTTTTCACTATTACAAGCTGGGAACTTCGTGTATGTGCACACAGAGAAGGCAGGTTAGTAGAGGGCTGGAAGGGGTGTATGGGTCAAAGCTTTGCACAGATGTCATATGGCCCCATTTGCATTTCTCAAATACCAAAGTGATCTAGCCTGGGACACAGAGGAGGAACTCTTAGCCCATTCTGATGTACACTGCCACTTGCTTAACACATGCACCACTTAACACCATGCCCGGAGTACCACTGAATCTCCCCTCTGATCACAGCGCTCCCTCCTTGATAACTCTGATGACTTCACTACCCACCCTCCAACTGTCCCCCTTCAAACATCTAATTCAGTGTCAGCTCCCTGGTCCCACTTATCTATTTTGCTACTTTAATAATTGTATGTATCATACAAAATTGCAGATATTTGTGCAGTTGTGCATCTCTTCTATTACAGTGAGCATTTTGAGGGTGGAAGCTACGTCTCATGCCCCTAGGAGGTCCTAACATAGTGTCTTATATGCAGGAGGTCTGTAATAGTAGGTGCTCAATAAATATTTCTGAGTGAATTATTCAGGGAGTGAGTAGAATCATTACATGAATTCAGTTATAAAATTATAAAATGGCTGCAGGTACTGGAATTGCCCATGTTCAATATAGAGAGACAGCATAAATGTCCACTAGGTCTTGGGATTTATTTCTGTCTAATTACTGCCGCTTCCAAATCCCTCTGTTATTTTTACTGTTCCCTGGGCAAACGGTGTGCTTCTTCACATCTTAGTCATGCCGCTTTCTTGGATATCTAAACACACTGGAAACAGTTCTTGATACTTAACCTATATACAAGCAGCACTTTGTTAGTATTTATAGCTGCCACATTTTACATACCACAACAGGATACTTGTTTTAATAATAGAATCTGGTATACTTCCTATATGACTCATTATATCCCCAGAATGTTTTCTGCCATGATTTTGAAATTTTTTTTCAAAAAATTCATATTCTATAGTATTTACATTCTCCTCTGGATGACTTGTATTGTATTTGCTTTAACTGGAATCCATCCTGTTCTCAATTTCTCCAGTCATTTTGATCACAAGTTCTGTGTCCAAAGATGATTTCCCTTATCCTTGTTCTAGGTACAAGTAATTTCATCAGAGCAAAAACAGTAAGATCTAGTTTCCAGCTTTTGGGAGATAAACAAGTTACAGTTGTTAGAAACATTCTAGAAATAATCTAAAAATCAGCTCCTTAAATTGTGAAATAATTCTTCTTTATGCTCTGTAACAGTACTGAAAATTATATTTTCCAACAAGTTAAAACATAAAAAGTTAACACTACTACAACCATTTCATCTTAATCCCATTTCACATCTATGCCCTTACCTATGGAACATTTTCCAAATTCCTAAGACTCTCAATTTCAAACCTCAGCATTGAGAACATTCAAATAAAATCTTTAAATTCACCAATCTCTATATCATCTAAAAGAGAACTCATGTTTTCTGAACACCTAAATTGGGCTAGAATCTGTGCAACACATTTAAAAAATTATATTATTTCTCCTAACAATAAAGCTCTGAAGTAGGAAATGGAGGGTCAGAGAGAATTTTATTGAAGTCACAGAGCTTCTAGGTAACTGAGCTTGCTGGGCACAGAGACAGGATTCAATCTGGGTCTCTATGAGAACATTATGTTTCCTTTACATCATAATGCCCCTTGTAACACCGGGCTTCTCATTTAGGACCTAAGGTCACCTCAATTGTCTGCCCTCCCTTTTCACAGCTGCTCCATTTCCTTCCTTTCTTCTACTGTGCACACTGATGTTCTGTATTGTACTTTAAGCTCCTTTCAGAGTGGGAATAGACCCAAAGCTTAGAGTCTATCATTCCATCTTCTCCAAACATAGCACTGTACAAGGTACTTGGCACATAATGGTGAACTAGACAAAAGTCCAGAAATGGACACCATCAAGAAAATTAAGCATGATAAGGCTTAGATGGGGAGTTCATTAAAGAAGTGTCACTTTATTCTGTCTTGCTTTGCATGTGACAGGTGCCTGGTAAATACTTCTGAAATGGTAAGTTCTGTATGTTTTCTGTTTCTTTGTGTTTTCTTCTGTTACAAGAAGCCAATCAATTGAAAATCAATTGCTAATGAGGTGTTTCAGAGAGGTTGCAAGAAACATTACCTTCAGCTAATTTCTCTTCCTTCTAGGTATAATAAACCAGATTTTTTTCCTACTTTCTTGGATATCTAAATCCACTTTACTTTCACTTGGACATGATGGGTTAATAATATTAGAGGGGAGGCAGGATTTGGGTCAGAATCCTGCTCTGCCACTTGTTAGCTATGCATCATTACGAAAGATATTTTACCATTTTCTGAGCTCTACCTCCTTATCAGTAAAATGGACGTAATAACAGTACCTATCTCCCAAAAGCTGGGAAGAGTGCAGGAGAGAGCTCATGGGCTCTCCTTGGTTCCAGAACAAAGGGCTGGTCCTTGGTAATGACTATTAATTCCCACTCTTAATTTTAATGTATAACTCAACAGCTATTCTTGTCCATCACTTGCAAAAGCCATTTCCCTTTTTGAAGCAAGTAAATTGGAAACTTGATTTCACTTCTAGAGCCTCTTGGTAAAGTGCTACTTGATATGAATTGATGTCTCTGCAAGCCAAAAAAGAATGAGCCACAGATGGTCATACTTCAAGATACTTGGCACCAGGATGGAATTACTTAGCTCAACTGCCGGGCAACAACTAAATGACCACTCATGATCTCACAATGCCACAGCGACTTGGAGCTTGGGGGAATGATGCTCAGTTCCAAAGCTGATGCTGTTTTCAGGAATAGCATTCACCTGGTCCCTTTTACAGTGTCAAAGACTTTGAGATACTTATGGGCCAGCCCGTTGGGTGAGGCAAAGGCAGCGTGTGAACACGACATTCTACTCAGTGAGAAGGGCCTCTGTCGTATATCTGATTCCTTTGCAATTGCAAAGAACGAAGGAAGAGACCAGAATGCAAATCTACCCTACCATTCACATAGGAAAGGAGGCATTGCCTCCTAGGAGGAGGTGAAGTTGCTTTTAATACAGTAGGATTAATCTGCATGGATTAAAGCTGCCCAATTGCTTACAGCTTCAAGGCTGAGATGGCCCACCTTGGGTCTGAGGGAAGGAACCAAGAAGCTCAGTGGGTATGATTATATCGTGAATGAAGCCAAGACCATAGGCATATTCTCACCCCTTCCGTGAGCTGATGACAGCATAGCAGTGACAACCTCATCCCCCTGCCTCACGATCGTCAGACAGTAGAGAAAGCAGTGAACAACAGGGGTGGGGTTAGGGACCCCAGGCTAGGAGACCCCATTCTAGTCTTACTCTTGTCATTTGCTACCTATGGGGCCTTGGGAAGTTACTGACCCTCAATTTTCTTCATCTGTGAATTGCTGAGATTCCCTTCAAAAAGTGTTGTGAAATAATTTAGTAGATTGAAATGCTGGTGATCTGTGAAGGGGGGTGGTAAGGGGTATGGTATGTATGAATTTTTTCCTGTCTTCTTTTTATTGCTTTTTCTGAATTGATGCAGGTGTTCTAGGAAATGATCATGATGACACATATACAACTATGTGATGATAGTGTGAGTTATTGATTATATAACAAGAACAGAAAGATCATATGACAAGAATGTTTGTGTATGTGGTTATGTATCATAAAAAATAAATTAAAAAAAGAAAGGGAGGGGTAAGGGGTATGGTATGTATGAATTTTTTTCTGTTGTCTTTTTCTTTCTTTTTCTGAATTGATGCAAATGTTCTAAGAAATGATCATGATGATGAATATGCAACTATGTGGTGATATTGTGAATTACTGATTATATATGTGGAACAGAATGATCATATGTTAAGAATGCTTGTGTTTCTTTGTTGTCATAGTTTTAAAAAAATTTAATTAGTTAAAAAAATAGAAAAAAGTGTTATGAGAATCAAAATGAGATTTGACATGAAACATTTTTATAAGTGTTAGATAGATATTGAGGTGGTGGCTATCAGGACAGATCCACATCCAGTCCTTAATGGCACAAATTGGGGGGGGGTCAGGAGGAAAATAGCACCCTATTCTGTTTGCTTACTATGAACATGTGTGCAGCTTTAATAACACCAACTGCTAAAATCATTCAACTGTAAGCGGGGTTCTGCACATCTAAGCAGCAGAGGCTGCTTTCCTGCCAAGTTATCCATTACTGCACTGCAGGGGAACTAGTCTGAGGAGACCACCTACTGCACACCCAAGAAATGATGCTTTTAATAGACAGACCTGAACTAGAGGCTCTTGGTGGTTTATAAGATAAGGGAGTTAAAGCTCTGGGGCACCTTCCAGTGGGGCAGGGGTAAATGTCAAAGGTATGCAGTCTATTAAGCTTCCAATACTGTTTACCTAGACAGACCCTTATTGCCATCAGGGTCCAGGAAGAGTGTATGGGAAGGAAGGGTGGCAGGAGGAATACTTTACCTTTATTGTCAGTACAGCATCTGGTAATTTCTCTGGAGATGAGGCACTGTGAGCAACTGAAAATGCTTCCATTTCTTTGGGGCAACAGCTTTCATTTATTCACCAAACATTACTTGAGGGTTTATTACATGCTAGGCACAATGCTAATTGCTGGAGATACCAAATCCTCTGGGACAGGTCCTTGCCTCAAGGGTCTCAGAGGCTGGTGCATTCTGCCCTATATGTTCTGGTTTCTTAGTGAATCTAAAAAGAACATCTGCCATTTAAACAACTCTTCCTCGTGTAGAGTAGCAAGGGTTTTTGAGATCATAGTGGGAGGTCATTAAGCTCTCCAATGGTGGGAAAAAGCCAGCACAGTCAGACCATGTTACAAAGGAGAAATCGGGTAGGTTAAATCTTTGTGAAAGCCTTTCTGGTTAAGGTGGAACGAAATGAGCAACTGGGGTTTTAAGGGGCTCAAGGAATTACAGTTTCTGGATTTGAATCCTGTTGGGAAAATTCCTTAGGCTATCACAGGTGTAAAATGGGAAAATCATCCTTGTCCCTATAAGAAGTCATTCTGAATTTCTAATACAGTGTATTTCATTTTCATCATTCTTAGCAGTAATGATTTTTAAAATAATGTTTTTGGAGAGAGTGGACACAATGTATGAAGAGGAGGGGAAGACAGGGGTCGTATAATCAGTGCAATATGGTAAATGATACTGTTTAAACAAATATATTACTGTCTCTGTACACTAGACTCTTAGCCAAATAGTCACATATGAGCGATGCAGCCACAAAACACAGGTTTTACCTCGAGCCCAAGAAGCAATACTTTGTCAAAATTATTTTCATATAATGACACAAAAATAATTATATTTACTTGGAGCTCAGATAACACTCAAAAATTCCAATTTCCCATCTCTTCTTCTCTTAGCTGTCCTGGGATTTCAGAGACAAGCAGACACAGATGGGTTTCAGCCATATTATATTAGGCTTTAGAGATTTCCTTAGGGTGTTCTTACTCTGGCTCCTTTCTACACGTTGAGAAGGGCACTGTTTTTATGAACTACTTTACAAGACTGGCTTCCCTCCCATATTTGCATCTGAAGAGAGCTGACCTCTGGCCATTGGAAGGATTTTGAGTGGATTTCCCCAGGCTGATTATTCTGCCTAAGGATTTTACTAGCCTTTCACTTCAACTCCTGACTTAGTTCAACTCTCAGGTTGACGAGCTGCTTCTGTGTTGAAGTTGTCATGGAATTTCCCATTGCTAATATTCACAGATCTTGATATGTGGTTTACTCCTGATCCAAATCGTGTGTGTGTGTGTGTGTGTGTGTGTGTGAGAGAGAGAGAGAGAGAGGCTCAGAGAAAGATGGAAACACAGAAACAGAAATAAACAGATTAAAAACTAAATTCACCAGACCATTTTTAACCAGACATTCTAGATAATATGTAAGTCTTTTTCTGCACTCCACAAAGGACATCTTTCTCTTGCATATCCTTAGCACTGAGCATTTCAGAACTCAGTTATGGATGGTATGAGGGCATTGTCTTTTTTCCCTGTATCTCCAGCACTTGGCATAGGGCGTGACATTTAGTAATCTGTTAATAAATGCTAATATAAATGTTTGGTATTTGGATGTACTAAATGTAGACCTCAAGGCACTGAATCTCCAGGTAAAGAAAAGTTATCCTTTAGTTTGGCAGACATACTGGGAAGTAGATCAACCCTTTTATAACAATTTTCAGTAACATTCATACTGAATTAAGGTGTGTGTTCTCTCTCCATCTCTCTCTGTCTACATTTTTCTACTTCTTTCTCTCCAATAGAATTGGGATCATTTGTTTTGAATAGAACAATTTTCTGTGCAGCTTTGCTGGGGAACTTTTAAAGAATTTTCAACCAAATGCTCAGAAATACTTTATGTGTGCAATATAGTAAGTTATATAGGCAAACAATTTGAATTCCCAGCCAGCTATTTCATACAATATGTATAGAACTCTGAAAATTGGATATATCAAACTTCAATCTGGCTTCATGAAGCTTTGTTTTATGGATTCATAAAAGTGGATTTTCTTCAGTAATCAGGATTATTGCAAAATGGAGTCAGCACAGAAACTTTCTAAACTTGGCAAAGCCAGTATAGTCAGATGATTGGGAGTAACGTGTAATAAGTTCTGTAAAAAAAAAACTTTAAAATAAATAAAACCTGAGTTTGACTATTATATCCATTACTGATTTGAGATATGGATTTTGGGTGAGTTACTCAACCTAGCACAGCCTTGGTTTCCCCATTTGTATAATGGATAAGCAACACCTACCTGATCAGATTTTTGAGAATTAAGTGAGATATATAAAGGTCATGGCCCAGTGCCAGGAACAGACTAGGTGCTCAATAAATGGAAAAGAAAAAAGGCAAGATCTCTCAAAGCATTATATTCCTCCTGTATAGAATGGAAATAGTACTACCCCCTGCTTATATCACATTCGTTGTGAGATCAAATGAAGATACATATAAAAGTGCTTGATAAACTGTACAGTACAGTATGAATGTAAAGTAATAAAAAGTAATTCATACCAATATAGTGTTGTTGTTCTTTTTACATCTCAACCTGCCTAAAAGAATCCTTCTTTAGTATCTAAGATACTAAGATTTGTCTTAAAAGCTATTAAGTATTGATTTCTGTCTTGACTGTGGAACTAAAGCCCAAAGACATCAAGCGTGAGAGCGCAAATGTGAAACTTCAGGGGAAACGGAAACTTTAGCTATAATAGGGTCTAGCTGCCAGGGTCGATTCTAAAGATTTTGCTGGCAGGGTGGATGAAAGGCTTGGATCTGGGATGCACAGGCTGTAGTTTAATCGGTATGATTCTGAGCTAATGGTGTATCACAAGAAGGATTAAGGAGCTGTGCCTTCTAATTAAGGCACGGTGCTTAAGACTACACCAAATCAGATTCCTTTTAGGCACTACGAAAGAAAGCCTTCCTTGGCAAACACAAATATTAAATCTTTGCTGGATTTGCCCTGTTTCTTCTTTTGTATTAACATCATGGAGTTAGAAGCTAAAATAATAATGTTCAAGCTTCCTGTGTTCTTCTGCAATAATCATCAGTTAGTTCTTGCCCAATGAAAAGGGTGATGTTCTTGCCTAATTATAGACCAGGCAGAGGAGGGAGATAAAGCAGTTTTGGCTCTAGAGGTAGGCGGGTTGGCAGCCCCTTTGGGTGTGGCTGAGACAAATAACTTCTTTTCTTCTATGACAATCCTATTAGATATAACCCTTCAGACACACATATGTTATCTGAGAAGGTAAACCATTATTCCTGGATAAGTAGAGGCATGGTGGGAAGAACTCTAAGAAGACATGGAGGCTCAAGAGAGGCTAGTCAATTTGCCTAAGGCCACACAGCAGAGCTGGGACTTGAACACAAATCTTCTAGTCCCAGCCTTATCTAGCACTGTTCCCTCATCTGCCCCTGAGGTGCACAGGTTCATGGCTATCTCAGACTGGCTTGATCACCCTAATCAACCATTTAATAGACAATTTCTGTTTCAACTACAGATTCATATCTATAATGAATTCTTTAAAGTCAGTTGGTGAGACCGAAATGAATAGGCCTTGTTCATTCTCCCTGGTATACTCTCCAAATGAGAGCTTCTTGAAATATCCTTAGTGTAATACTGGGCTTTAGACTTGAAGCCACTTGGAAACTGTAGCTCTCCAGGCCTGGGGCTGACGGGCAGGTTCTATTGCAGCACTCTGTCCAACAAATACAGATCTGAGCACCTAACAAGGTTGGGGGAGGCAGGGGGGTGGGGGAACAAGGCTCAAGAGAGAGCACCCTGCCACTGCCCCCAACTACTCTAGCAGCTATTCTCTGGGGAATAGTTTAGTGCATAATCCCAAAAAGTCCGCAGAGGGCAGGGCCATGCCACAACAGAGAAACGTAAGGACAAGTGTGGGAGCTCTCATAAACCTAAACTTAAATAATTTAATAACTATGTTTTTTTTTTTAAAGAGTAGGTCTGTCTTACTATATTATTAAAATTTCCTTTCTTCACTTAGGAGGCATAACAGCTAAATGTAATGTACAGCTCTTGTTTGGATCCTGATTAGAAAAGAGAACAACTTTTAAAAAGTTATTATAAACAGGATATTAGATGATAGAATTTTTTTTTTTTTTTAATTTGCATATGGGCAGGAGGCACCAGGGATCGAACTCCAGACCTCCAGCACGGCAGGTCGGAGCTCTGCCTGCTGAGCCACGGCAGCTGCCCGATAGAATTATTTTTAATTCTGCTGGGGGTGATCATAGGATTTGATAATATCAGAAAATGTTCTTTTTTTTTTTTAACAATTTCTGAATACTGTAAGGATGAAAAGACATAATGTAGGGATTTTTAAATATATCAGCAAAACACGGTGTGTGAATAGATAACATATAGCAATTAAAAATAAAAAAACAAATAAAAATATATCAGCAAAGAAAACAAAAAGGAATATGAAGCAAATTGGCAAACTCTTGAATACTATTGAATCTGGGTAATAAGTACATGAACATTTTCTGTACATTTCTCTCTACTTTTGTATGTGTTTGGCAATTTTCATAAAAGAAAAATTTAATTGAACTTTAAAAAATGACTATCCTAAGTTGATAAAATTAAAGGCTGACAACCCTCTATGGAGTACAGTGTGATGGGAGCGACAGGACCTGGCTCCTCCTCCTGGCTGCTTCACGTGTGTTGCTCTGAGCCCTGGCTTCCCTGTAGTAAAACAGGGATAGCAACTCTACACGGAGCATCCTTTTGAGATTCAATTGAAAAAATGCTATCCATTTTCTAGCCGTGAGTGCTAGCTATGAAAGTGCTACCCTGCACAAATGCACCTGTATATTCAACAAACATTTCTTCAACATCAACCAGGCCAAGTCCCTGTGCTAGACAGCAGGGATAAAATGAAAAAAATTCAATCCCTGTCCTCAAGGACTTTCCATTACTATTATCTAATATTTACATTGATTGTCTCAGTAAAGATAACTCCAAAACTAGCCCTAGACTCTGGCTTGAGTACTGTCTCTCATTCTTAACAAAGGCAAGAAGGCCTTCGTTTAGCTCTCAAGCCTTACCTTAATCTCCCTTCCTTTTTGTTCTCTCAGCTTTTTCTAGCTTTGGGGATTTTCTGTTTCACTTTCTCTCAGTTCTATAACTTCATCTAGGCTGTTTTGTCTGCCTGAAATACCTCCTTTACCAGTCTTTATCTAGCATCTCATCTTCAATCTCACTTTTTTTTTTCACATGGGCAGGCACTGGGAATCGAACCCAGGTCTCCGGCATGGCAGATGAGAACTCTGCCACTGAGCCACCATGGCCTGCCCTCCAATCTCATCTTAAACATCACTTCCGCAGATGCCTCCCTGAGCTACGATAGGTCTTTCCACCAAACGCGACTGATATTTCTCCTTTGTATCACTACACATACATGCAATGATTCATTTATTGATAAATATTTGTTGACTATTTGAGAGGCACATGGTAGATGTTTGAGGAATATTTGCTAACTGAAGGAGTGGAATTATTTATGTAACCATTCTTCCTCCATCCAGATTAAAAAAGAAAGGATCTAGTAATTTTGAAAATGTTGAGACTTTGATAAATATGCTATATTCCTCTACAGCTCTCCCATTAAAATAATTTTCAATTTCCAGTTGATATGAAAAGAAAAATCACCACAGAAATGGACGGAAAGATTTACCCTTAATTTCTGTCTTAATATAATTGCCTATTTCTGAATCCTAAAATCACCTAGCTAGGCTTTTTTCCAATTTTAAGATTGCCTTTTTCTCCTTGAGATGTGCTGCACATCCCAATGTATCATCTTAATATTCCAAGTATTTATAGTGTGCAACCAGAGACATCACATAATGGGCATTTACCCACAGCCTGAAAACGGACAAACAGGAGTTGAACAGAATTTCTTCAGCACAATTTACATCAACAATTTCAGGTGTAGTTTAGGTACTTCCATAGCTCAGCAAAGAATAATTCTTTTGCTTGTTTCATTATTTTTTTCTATAAAATTGTTTCCCTGCTTTTTTGAAAAAAGATCTGTGGGAAAGTAAAAAAAAAAAAAAAAAGATCCCTGACTGTACATGAAAAGGGAATGGTCATTTATGCAAGGACAAAATGCAGCCCTACACTTTCCTCTGCACAGGTACCATTTGGAAAGGAATTTGGACTGTAAAACAAAGTGTGGAACCACTGAATAGCTTTTAAGAGATAAATCATATTTGATATGTAGAAAGCTAGCAGCATTGTGATGGATAGACTAGACATTGGAGAGATTGGAAATCTTAAGGCCATCTACACTTCTCTTTTAAAGGTCATTATAAGAGATGATGAGACCATGGGAGTGGGAATGGAAAAGAAGGGATGGATATTTGGGAGGTGGAAATGAGATTTTGCTGATTAATTCAGTATGGTACATGAGAAGGAAAGAGTGGAGATGTCTAGGCTCCTTCAGATTTCCAGCTTGAGCAAACTCACTGAGAATAGAAAAGGTGTTGCCTCTGCAAAGGGTCTATGCTGGGACATGCTGAGTCTGAGCGGACATCATTATGGCCTGGCTTTTCTGTGCCAGACTTCCTTAATTCCAATGATTAGGAGTGTGAGGAGACATTTTTTAACAACCAAAGCAATTTATAAGCTAAAGACTTTTCTGGGCCTAATGAACAGATATAGATGAGTGTTGTGTTGCAACTACAATTAGGTGGGGTTGTTTGAAACATACTAATCTGATCATTCCCTCTATGCCCATGGAAAACAGAAAATAAGAGTACAAGTAGCCATTAAAAATTGACTTTTACATACAAGTAAATAAAGATACACTAGGAAAAATTGATCCCTCTAGAACTGAAACAGGCAAATTTACCCTTCTTCTTGATTAATAAGTTAAGAAGAAATCCCAAGCATGCTGCCTCTGGAGATGTAGGAGTAGCTCTTATAATTAGACTCTAATCTGAACCATGAGGGTGAGGATCAGAAAGCTGACTCAACCTGGCATCAATTATTTGCAGTTTGTACAAATGAAAGGCTAAAAATTTGGAAGATGTAGGATTATGAAACCAAATTTTGGGGCATGTATCAGTACAGCCACACAGTGAGTTCTTCTCGTTGTTTATTTGCTGGCAAATTTATTCTACATCTCCTTTGGTCTGGGTTTGGGAAATAATGGTGGGACTTGCTTTGGGATGGTATTTATGCATCTAATTCAAAAGCCAAGAATAAATGCACTGCAACAATGTCCTCTTCATTTAAACCCAATAGAACTGGGTTTTAAAGATCAATTAAAAATTGCTTTTTAAATAAAATCTGGTTATGTTTGCTGTATGTATCAGTCAGGGTTCTCAAGAGAAACAGAACCAATAGGATATATGTATATAGAGAGATCGTGGGGATGGCAAGTCTGAAATACATAGGGCAGGTCAGTAAGATGGAAACTAAGACAAAAACTGATGTAATGTTAAGACACAACTTCTTTTCCTGGAAACCACAGTTTTTGCTTCTAAGGGCTTTAACTGATTGGAGAGGTCCACCCACATAATCAAGGGTACTCGCCTTTTCTTAAAGTCGACTGATTGTAGATGTTAATTACACATACAAAATGCCTTCACAGCAACATCTAGAGTAGAGTTTGACCAAACAACTGGGCACCACAGCCTAAGCAAGTTGACATATAAAATTAACCATTGCATCCTATTTTAGGATACATGAATGGAACCTCAATTAGACCCACAATCCTGTCCTATCCAACAGAGAATAGAAGGTCTCTATTTGCTCCATTTTGGATTCATCAAGATACACGAGGGTATGAAACACCTTTCATAGGGAAGCCAATCTTGAGCAGTTTAATATTCCTTGCTCATAATTCTTAGTTTTTCTTCCCCATTTTGAGTCATTATCCTTTTATTTCTACTTTTTAGGAAAATTTTTATCCCTTATAGCTACATACAACAATTTTTCTTCCACGTCTTTTCTCTAGCTAAAATGCTCCTCCGCCCTTATCCTTTAGCTGCTCCCCTTAGGACCAATTCTGGACCCTTTCATTAGTTCTTACTCTCTTCTCTCACAACACTCATCACTGTTATTTCTTTTTTTTTTTTTT